>LPNX010995353.1:0-74528 GCA_001517045.1 Pseudotsuga menziesii | reverse complement strand
ATATATATATATATATAAAGAGGTACATCGAAGCTGTACATTAGAATAATACAAAGTAAAAGCTGAGTTTGAATTAAAAAATCAACATTTCCATCCAGACATTAGAATAATACAAAATGAAAGCTGATTTTGAGTTCAAAAATCAACGTTTCCATCAGACAAAAATGATCCAAGAAAAGACGAGAATCCTTGTGGAGGATTTCATAGAACTAGAAGTATAGATTCTGAAATATAAATATAAAATAAAAACTGTTTTACAAAACATAATTACTGCATCGTAATGAAAAGTGTGCTGGCTTTGAGTTTCATCTTGATCCCTGTCGGCCTACTGTGATGCTTGATTCCCCATGTCCATATCTTCAATTAGCTTGTAGACAATGTTGTATTAGTTTTTATGATATACTTGTTTTAGGTAAGGATCTTAGCCTAAAGCTGCAAGGTGACTACAAAGATTTGGTGATATGTCTTTCGTTATCGTTCCCCAGTGCTAGTCAGTGAAAAACTGTTGTTTAAAGCTTACGTCGTCAACTACCCATTTGACCAGGTCGATATACAGAATGAAACCAAGTTTAGAGACCAAATGTCCACCAAATTTAGAGGCAGACCGATGAAAAATAACGCAGAGCGAGTTTAAAATAGGCATGGACTTAACGAAGGAATAAATTATGCAAAAATAATACGAATAGTGAATAAAACATGAAAATCAAGGTTTTTCGATTTTCGATACCCGAACGTCGAAAATTGGAAATAGGAACTTCGACATTTATTTATTTGAAAATAAAAAACTTCTGAGATTCGAAATGCCGCAAATCGGATCTTGGGGAATACATATGGCGTTCTTTATTGGAAAACATAAGACATAGGATTTTTGCAATCTGAAATGTCACAAAATTAGAAAATATGGTGTTCCTTATTCGCAAATCCTAAATTGGGGAATTGAAAATCGAAACATATGGTGTTCCTTATTGCAAAACATAGGACATAGATTTTCGGATTCCGAAATGTCGAAAATCGGAAATAGGAACATCGACATGTTCGTATTTGAACACAGGATTTCTGGATATGTTACAAAATTAGAAATTAGAAGATAACATGTTCCTTATTGGAAAGTCATAGGAGATAGATTTTTAGATTCCGAAATGTTGAAAATCGGCAATAGGAACATGGACATTTTCGTATTTGAACACATAGGATTTCTGGATATGTTGCAAAATTAGAAATCGAGACATAACATGTTTGTTATTTTCACACGTAACATTTCTAGAATCCAAAATGTTGGAAATAAGGTACTTCCTTTCTGGATATGTTGCAAAATTGGAAATCGGAAGATATCATGTTCCTTATTGGAAAACATAAGAGATAGATTTTCAGATTCCAAAATGTCGAGAATCGGTAATAGGAACATGGACATGTTAGTATTTCAACACATAGGATTTTTGGATATGTTGCAAAATCGAAAATTGGGACATAACATGTTCCTTATTTTCACACGTAACATTTCCAGAATTCGAAATGTCAAAAATAAGGTACTTCCTTCTGATACGTTTATAGTTCAAACAGATACAAACCAGAGTAATGAAATATGTTAATGGATAACAACAACCAAATTAATGAAATATGTTAATGCGAATAATTTTGTTTTTATATATCCATTTTATTCTGGTCAAATGATTATGTTACATTCCATTTTTTTTATTTTTTCATTCTATGTTTCATTTCACAGAAAAAAAAAATAACCATCACGTTATGGAGACTATGGTAACTGAAGATTCTATTTCACTATTGCTACATGGTGTTGTCAACCTTTTCCTGCTGGTATAGGTCTCCGCATTAAACCAAGTGAAGTCACTCAACTCATCATCTATTTGGTTTTGAATCTCTATCTTGGACAACCTTCATAAGCATGAGCTACTGCTTCCAGTTATATATAGTGATCTTGTAAAAAATGGACAACTAAAAGAAGCAACTATAATCAAAATTACCCAATGTTCATGCAACATTGTACATAATGTAATGTATGCTTAATTTCCTCTTTCTTTTTCTCTCAATCAGTTTCACACTGTTCATGAATCCAATGTTTTTCTCTCCCATTCATGTCTAACATACTTCATCTCACAGGACTATTGCATCGGTTGCACTTGAGGTTTTCACAGTGGATGCAACAATTATTGGAATCCTGCACCTTACCACTTACCTGTACCTTCTCCTTCGAAAAGTAGTTGCTTTGTTTCGGTCAACACTAGCTCAATAAATGAAAACCCTAGATTCTCTAGATCGACTATCCCATTCACATCACTCTCCTCTTGTATCAAAGTTTGGAACATTCAAGGTCGAGTTAATTCCAAGACAAACATACATGAATATGGAAACCAACGAGGGTATGGAAAAGTGTTTGCATTTGACCTTGTTAATGCTTCGCATGATGAAATACATATATATGCATTCAATGAATTGGCACTCTCTTTGTATGACCAAATATAAATATTAATAGTGTACATTGTATAAAATGGCATAGTTAAAGAATCCGACCCAATTTTCAATCATTTGAAAATCCATAATGAGATTTTTCTAGGTTCTACCTCAACCATCCAACCATGCTTAGATGAATATCCTTTTATACCTTTATGTTTCTTTAACTTTAAAACTATTAAGGAGATTCAAACTATACCAGTAAATTCCATGGTTGACCTTGTTGGACTTGTCATTTCAGTTTCACCTACATCCACGATACGAAAACGGGATGGTGTTGAAACTGTTAGGTGAACCATTGGACTTCGTGACATGTCAGGCTATAGTATTGACATAACACTTTAGGGAGAGCATTACCAAATTCAAGGAGCTGAGCTTTCCAGCCTTCGCGATTTACCTACTCCTCCAGCAGTAGTGATCAAGGGTGGCCATGCTTAGATGAATATCCCTTAATACCTTTATGTTTCTTTAACTTTAAAACTATTAAGGAGATTCAAACTATACCAGTAAATTCCATGGTTGACCTTGTTGGACTTGTCATTTCAGTTTCACCTACACCCACGATACGAAAATGGGATGGTGTTGAAACCGTTAGGTGAACCATTGGACTCTGTGACATGTTAGGCTATAGTATTGAAATAGTACTTTGCAGATAACATTGCCAAATTCAAGGAGCTGAGCTTGCCAACCTTCGCGGTTTACCTACTCCTCCAGCGGTAGTGATCAAGGGCGGCCTTGTTACAGATTTTAATGGAAAATCTATTGGCACTATCTCCAGCTCTACTATATTTATAAACCCAAATATTGAACAAACATCAGCTCTCCAGAAATGGTTTAATGAAAATGGATTTCGTTCATCATCACCCTCTTTGAGCCACAAATTCAGTGCCTCCCATTCGAATGAAACCAAGTTTAGAGACAGAATGTCTACCAAATTTAGAGGCAGATTGATGAAAAATAACGCAGAGCAAGTTTAAAATAGGCATGAACTTAGCGATATATGTCGGGGAAATCGGGGACCCAACTTATATGTCGCAAAATCGTAAATCAGGACATAACATGTTCGTTATTTTAACACGTAACCTTTCTGGAATCCGAAAAGTCAGAAATAAGGTACTTCCTTTTTGGATATGTTGCAAAATCGAAAATCGGAAGATAGCATTTCCATTAACTTAGCCTAAAGCTGCAAGGTCACTACAAAGCTTTGCTGATATGTCTTTCGCTATTGTTCCCTAGTACTGGTTAGTGAAAAACCATTGTTTAAAGCTTACATCGTCAACTACCCATTTGACCAGGTCGATATACAGAATGAAACTAAGTTTAGAGACCAAATGTTCGCCAAATTTAGAGGCAGACCGATGAAACATAACGCAGAGCGAGTTTAAAATAGGCATGAACTTAGAAGAGGAATAACTTATGCCAAAATAATATGAACAATGAAAATAAAACATGAAAATAGAGGTTTTCCAATTTCCAATACCCGAACATCAAAAATTGGGAATAGTAACTTCAACATTTCTTTATTTTAAAATACAAAAATTTCGAGAATCGAAATGTCACAAATCGATTCTTGGATAATACATATGGTGTTCTTTATTGGAAAACATAGGCCATAGGATTTCTGCATTCCAAAATGTCGCAAAATCAGAAAATATGGTGTTCCTTTTTGCAAATCCTAAATTGGGGAATTGAAAATCTGAACATATGGTGTTCTTTATTGGAAAACATAGGACATAGATTTCCAGATTCCGAAATGTCAGAAATAGGAACATCGAAATGTTCATATTTGAACACAGGATTTCTGGATATGTTGCAAAATCGAAAATCAGAATATAACAGAGCGAGTTTAAAATAGGCCTGAACTTAGCATAGGAATAACTTATGCCAAAATAATACGAATAGTGAAAATAAAACTTGAAAATAGAGGTTTTCCGATTTCCTATACCCGAACATCGAAAATTGGAAATAGGAATTTCGAAATTTCTTTATTTGAAAATACAAAACTTCCAAGAATCGAAATGTCACAAATCGATTCTTGGGGAATACATATGGTGTTCTTTATTTGAAAACATAGGACATAGGATTTATGCATTCCAAAATGTCACAAAATCAGAAAATATGGTGTTCCGTATTCACAAATCCTAAATTAGGGAATTGAAAATCCGAACATATGGTGTTCCTTATTGGAAAACATCGGACATAGATTTCCGGATTCCGAAATGTCGAAAATAGGAAATAGGAACATCGACATGTTCATATTTGAACATAGGATTTCTGGATATGTTTCAAAATCGAAAATTGGAATATAGCAGAGCGGGTTTAAAATAGGCATCAACTTAGCAGAGAAATAACTTATGCCAAAATAATACGATCAGTGAAAATAAAACGTGAAAATAGAGGTTTTCCTATTTTCGATACCCAAACATCAAAAATTGGAAATAGGAACTTCGACATTTCTTTATTTGAAAATACAAAACTTTTGAGAATCGAAATGTCGCAAATCAGATCTTGGGGAATACATATGGTTCTCTTTTTTTGGAAAACATAGGCCCTAGGATTCCTGCATTTCGAAATGTCACAAAATTGAAAAATATGGTGTTCCTTATTCACAAATCCTAAATTGGGGAATTCAAAATCCGAACATATGGTGTTCCTTATTGGAAAACATAGGACATAGATTTTCGGATTCCGAAATGTCAGAAATAGGAAATAGGAACATCAACATGTTCGTATTTGAACATAGGATCTCTCGATATGTTGCAAAATCAGAAATTGGAATATAACATGTTCCTTATTGGAAAACATAGGACATAGATTTCCTGAATGTGACTACCGATACATCCTAAAGGTTGACTTGGAAGATGTAACTAGATATCTTCATGCTGTGATCGCTTTTGATGATGCTGCAAACCAACTCATGGGAATATTAGCAAAAGACCCGTGTCTTCTCTCAACTGAATCAACATCAATTGTTGAAATAGTTTAGAGGATTTGCAACAAACAATTACTTCTTACTATTTTAGTTAAAATAGAGACGTTCTGCGGAAATGCACGCCTAAAAATTGTAATTTGGGATACTCCAATTTGGTGCTAAGCCTAACGACATTCATAAATCTGAAGATGCAGATCGATAGGCAATTTTTTCTTCTTTGAACTCCCCTGGTGCTAAGCCTAATGACATTCAAAAATTTGAAGCTACACATTGAGAACCTTAAATGAGATTATTAACCATAAGCTTGAGGTGTGAGCATTCGGCTTCCGAAGCTTGAATTTGTATTCGAAAATCTGAAGCTGAAGCATTTAGAGAATAAAATTGGGCTCAAAACTTAGCATGCAGGGCACTGTGACAAAGGATTCACCACCAGGATGGTGACTCAGTGTTCTCGTGTGTTTGTAAAACATATTTTGTATTCAATCTTTTCAGATTTGAAATCTAATATCCATGAATTTAGTATTTTTTGATTCATGCTGAAACAATTCAGTGCGTTTTCCCTCTTTCCGATGTATTCAAATTTCAGACCCAAGATTCTTTTAATGCAATAAAATGAAGGCATTTTTGGCTCCGCCCTTTGCTGATTTATATTTGTATTTGTGAGAAAATATTGTGAAATTATTACTGCTTACTGTGTTTAGAAATTTGATGAGTTCACTCTTAGATCGATAAAGGGAGCTATTATGTCATTCTGAGTTTCATACATGTTTATTTCATTTCATTTGGTTTGCTTAAACTATTGTGATGTTCTTCAATTGCCCAAATATGTTTTCCCTTCTTAGATATGTGAATGGATGGAATTCCATCCTCTCTGAAGTCTACAAATCTGAGCAATTATACATCTTATATTGTATTATTCTTTAGACCACCAATATCTCTGACAATGTATTGTTCCTAAAATTCTTCTGCATCTTCCATTATATTTTTTTAATAAAAAATATATTAACCATTTTAAATTTTTATTAACTGATCAACTCCATGCTGCCTTCTTCGGTCCTTGCCCGATCACGGGATCACTCATCAACATCAGTTTTAAAACAAATCTTTAATATAAAAATAATAATGCAACTCCATTTGTTTATGTTAAATTTTAAATTAACAATGGATATCCTATGGATTACCATTTTCAGAATTTTTTGGAAGTAGTAGTTGAGGAGTTGCTCAATCCATAAAGAATACAACGAACAAATTTAAATGCAGAAAAAAAGAGAATTGTTACCTGAGAAATGGCCGAACACATGGGTGACGTAGAGGATTTGATCCAACAAAGCCTACTGAATATGGGAAACCATTAATTGGATAAGGATAAAAAGTACATATCTTGTAAGGTTTACAATTCAAATTATTTTTATTAAAAAGTACATATCTTGTTGGGAATTATTTTTTATTATCTATCATAAATTATAAATACTAAATGGAAAGCCGACTTTCGCATTTCAAACATGAAATTGCAAACCAGAAAATCTTGAAAGTGTGGGAACCTGTTTTGTAAGTGGAGGAGCCGACTTCCGTAATCTGAACCAGAAATTAGAAATCGGGAAGGTGTCAGAATGCAGAAGACCTGTTTCTCATTGAGATATATTGATTTTTATTTTAATTAATAGTATTTTTTTTATAATAACATTTCAAGTGAAAATATTAATATACACATTATAAATTAATTTTTTCTTAATTATGTATGGTTGAAGTATTTAAAGATTTAAATTTAAATTTTTTTGGAATTGGTTGGTACTTAATAAATCTAGTTCAAAATAGATTCTCCAAGTTTTTAGTTATTTTTATTATGAAGCATCTTTAGTTGCGGAAAAGAAAAATTGCGAAAAGAAAAATAAAATCCCCAATGCGGAAAGCGCAAATTGAAAAATAAGAAAAAAAATGAGTCAAATACACTTCTGATTTCTGCATTCTGCACTGGGGAATGCGGAAATCAGAACTTTGATTTTTCTTTAATGTGCAATCAAGCTTTGATTTTGAATTTATTTAATAACAAATTTGCATTTTAATTGTAATTAATTAAATCTATTTTAATTTTGAATCTATCTAATATTATAGGACAACATTTTTATCATAAAAAAATTGATGTAAAATAATAGAGGTCTATAAGCATCAAAGTCTTTATCTTAGAAAAAAAATGAAATGAAAATAATAAAAACTAAAAAATACTAAATATTAATAAACATGCTAATTATCCCAATATTAGTACTATTTGCAAGATATTTCACTTTAGCCAAATTAAATTTATTATTATTAATGTTATTAATTACGATAAATAGTAATTGATATTAGTATTATTAATATTATGTTGCCATTAAAATTAAAATGATTGTCCATTACAAAATCCATAAATGAATATGTTAAAATATTTGATTACTATGTTCATATTATGAAAATGATTTAATTGAAAACCTTGTAAAGTATTATTAACTTATTGAATGTACTATATGCATCAAGGTAGGATTCATGTATATATAAATAAATAAATTAATATATATATATATATATATATATATGACAAAGAATTCAAGGTTAGATGTTATAAATTAATCAAACTACCACTTCAATTTACGAAGGGTCAACCTGACAACTGCTAATTATTAAACTTATTAAACATATTAAACAAAGGATAAGGTTAATAATGGGTCCACCGTCATATATTGTACAGTTCGAGAATACTTAAAGGATGTACATCCCATCCTTTAAAAAAACTGAACTAAAATTAATACCACTTAACTTCCCGAGAAAGAAGTACAAAATAAACAATATTTTAATATGAATTAGATGGTAAAACAGGTGATTGAATTGAACGCTTGGGGGAAAAGGAGGTGAAAGAAAGGGGAAGGCAAAGGAAGGTGGAAGAAGCTATACAGGGAGGAATTTGAAGGGGTTTTGGGGATGGATATTTTGGGAAGTTTACGAGAGAAAGAGAGATAAGAGTTTTGTAACAAAGGAGAAGAGAAATCTTAAGGAGGGGGTTAACTCAAGAGTTGAAAATTCATCGGAAGGAAAGGAGGCCGCTCTCGAGATTATTAGTATGTGGGATTGAGGGCTAGGAAACCCATTGGTCTCCTAGGGCCAACATGATAGGAGTTGGTCATCAAGGTGGTTCATCCGGTTTGGTAACAAAGGCTCAGCCGAGAAGGGCTACTGGAGCAAGAGGGACTAATTGCAAATTACATCAGTCCAGGTATTCTTTTGGTTATGTCATGTTTTATTAATTAATTTATTCTATCAGTTAAGTGCTTAGAATATTACAAAAGTAAATATGCTCATTAAATTTGTAGAGGTACATCTAGTGTAATTAGATATTAAAGCTTTGAACTGTTAGTTTTCCCTGTTACAAACTTACCTCCTTTTATATACTAAGTAGCGTCAAACTCCTATAAAATATTGGGTTGGATTAGAGGTGAGTAATCTGATACTAGACTAATTAAAATAATTAAGTCTATCTCGAAAACGTTTCATCGAATATAGTTCTTTCATATTCTCCGTGAGCATAATGACCTGGCAGATCAGGCGGCTAATAAATCATTGGTGTTAAGTAAGAATGTGTTGTCGGTAAATATTCTTGTATCCTCATATATTCCTCCTTAGGAAGTATTACTAAATTTTTATTGTTCATCTGTCCGAGGGAATATTCAGACGTGATTGTAGGAGAAGGGGCAGACTTCTAAGATCTGATTTTTCTAAAAATCACATAGTTGTAAATTTTCATTTTTCTCTATTCTGGTCTTAATATAAACATAACCATTTTTGTCAACAAAAAAAAATGTGTGACATGCAGAGACAACAAGTGAGCAAGCTTGATAAGATGTTGACCAGTCTAAGTCCAGAAGAGCATAAAATGTTGATGGAAAAGTTGTCGAGGCATGAATCAGGTGAATAAAAAATAAGTCAGTATGAATTATTTATTCCAATTTAAGTAATAATGTACTTAAGAATATTCACTAATATGTTTCAAATAATCTAATTCGCATATGTTGAATGTTATGCAGGGAATGACAACAACAAAAATGGCTGTCATCATAAGGAATTTTTTTTTATCGAAGATGCAAATGATGGTAGATTGGTCATTAGCACATTTGCAGTGATGTTGGAAGTTTTTTTTAGTAAGAATGGGGCCTTTTTATTACTTAAAAAATGTAAAAACTATTACATATTAGAGTCTTCCCAAGGAAGGGAACCAGACTATAGTCTTGTGACCAGGTAAGGATCATATGTAACAAAAACCAAACAGAAAATCTGAACATGGTTTTGGCTGACCAACCTTTGTACAAGAGTAACATTTTGATAAAAATATAAAAAAGAAACATCATGAAATAAAACATAAACATAGAGCAGGAGCGATAGAAGAAGAGAAAGAGAATAATCCTTCATCGCCAAGGTCTCTGCCTCTTCCTCACCGGATATGCTAGTCGCTTTTTCCTATGGTTCACAATCCATATCCTTGGTGGATCCACGCGGCCAGTGGAAATGAGGCTCAGAGAGATGCAAGATTTTTGTCATATGGACTAGATCTCGTTCTACATCTTCCTTAAACATGCTGACATTGAGATTAACCATGTCTCCAAAGCTCTCCTTCTCACGCATAGCTCTGGATAGGATGAGTTTGACCCTCCAATAATGATCCATTATAATGTCAGGATCCAACCCGAGCTTAAAATATCCAAAAATTTCCTCTTCCATGACAGAAATCGCATCGTTGAGATGGGAAGGAGGTTCGTCGAGAAAGAGGAACTGCCATTCGATGTTATGGTTAGCATGAGAAGAGCTTTCAATAGCAACTGACCAGGATCCCACAGTGCATGTGTTGGCGTGAAGACATGGTAGGAGAGGTGAGCCAAAATAACCAATGAAGACTCCAAGTAGAGAGGAAGAACAACCAAAGAAGAGGGCTCGCGGGTAGGGTGGAGAGGAGACACCGGGAAAAAATGAAGATTGTGAGGCTGAGGGGCAAGTTGATAGCTAAACCCGCACATGTGTGATTCGTAGGATGGAAACAAAGGTACCAGAGCCATGTGATCCAAGGTGTGAAGGAATGGCTCTCCATTGCATTTTCTAAGTAAAAATCTGAAACTGTATCCATACTGTCAATACCTCTTGCGTGTGAAGTCATTGGTTCCTTCGTAAGAAAGGAATTAGGCAAATGAGGGATTTCCACTTGTAGTGGCTCATGTTCAATCACTGTCAATCTGTCCTTTAGTTTCTTTGATCACCCGTATCGAGGATGGTGTTGGACGTTAATAGAAGTGGGAACAAATTTTATAATACTATGAGGGATATAGTGGAAAGAATGTATAGATGTAATTTTCACTTACAATATATAAATCAATCAAATTATTCGAAGAATCAAATCATATGTAAACTACAAGAGGCGTTTCCAGAGCAATGGACAATGAGACATGTCAGACTTGCAATAGAAAAATCATAAAAAAACAAAAAATAATAATTCAAAAAGTAATATTCATAAACATGTTTATGTAAAATATGTATCTACAACAACTACAAAGTGATTCCTTAAAAAAAAAAAATTCTACTATATTCAATTTTCATATAAACAGAAAAATAGTTTAATATCATTTTACATTTCCAGGAAGGTTATGAAAATCCCAAGGGGTGAATAATGTGATATGTGAAATGTGCTATTATGGATGTCAAAAAAACTGGACAAGGAGATGATCAAGGAAATGGACATAATTGTATCGAACGAGGAGCCATCTCAACAACAATGTGCTTCAAATGTATGAAATAATTGATTTTTTGGATTATGGACATCTCATTACTAGCTAATTCAACATTAAATATTAATTTTCAATTATTTTGTTGTGGAAAATAAAACGAAATGCAACCCATTCAACACACAAGACACAACAAAAAGGAAAAAAAGGGTTGATAACAAAGTTTGTGAGTATTTGTGATTTCCTTGTAAGAAATTAGGATTTCATAGTGGTTGTGGTCTTTCTATTTTTATTTTTTTTTCGTTGGCCATCATTGGATGACTTGAAACATGTGTTAACATACAAAGAAGATCCATCAGAATAATTTATTGACATTGGGTTAAGCAAGGGTTGTGAGTATATGTTAGTGTATAAAAAGTTAATTGTGAAATTTATAAGTATCTATTTTGTTTTACTTTTCTCATTTTATAATTAGTAGAACAACAAAAACATTTATATTAAATATATGATTTATGATGTGGTATAAAACTTGTAGGAAACAAAGCATGGAGTGGAGTCAACATAAGAATTGTTGATAGAAGACATGCAATTTGATTTTGAAAGAATGTGTTTCATTCATGACTCAATTATTTCTATGGTACATCGCTTTTCAATTTACATTCATGTATATTATCTATTTTATTTTTCATTATTCCAAAAAATGTAGATACACTCGGTAGAATTTATTTTTATATTTGCAGATGGAAGTTGAAGAAGAGGAAAACAATCAAGCCAATCATCAAAATATTTGGCCAAATCAATCAATTGATGCAAGTGGATCAAGCACTGGTAACAATTCCAACAAAGAATGATGATCCATATTTATTTTTGATGTTAATGCAAGATTATGTATATTTTGAAATACAGGGGTGGTAGGTGTGGGAGGGATAATTTTTTATCCAGGAGGAAAAAAATCAATTATTTTGTGTGGGGGATCGGAATTAAAACCAATTAAGAAGCAGAGTGGTTGGCTCTCCTTCATGGTTTAGAAATAGTCTCAACATTAAAAATTACTATCCTAATGGACATGGGGACTCTAGGAAGGTGATCCATAAGATGCGCCAAGGGTACACAATTGGTACTTCAAATTGTAAGAGGATTTATGAGCATACATCATATCTCGACACTCTTCCTTTGATAAGCTTTTATCATATGAAAATAAAAAAAATGGGATAGGTGATAAGCTATCCAACAAAGGTGCTAGAAACAAACAGGGCATGGTTGTTTATGCCAACAACTCTATGTTTGTATATGTGTTCCCTAAACAAAAGAAACAAGTATTCGTATAGATTTAAAAGGGTGTATTGGAAACAAGTTTGGATCACGGGGAAGTGCCCCTTCCCTAAACCCTTCTTCATTTCTCCTTTTGTGCAGGACACTTAGCTTCCTGCATGTCAAGGAAGGCCCCTCTCAGCTTGAAAGGGCAGAGGTGTGTTGCTTAAGCTTTAAGTTTCTTGAACCTATGGTCCCTTTCCCATTAATTTTGTATGCTCACACACTTGAAATTTATGGTGCATTGTTGAATGCAATTTGAGGAGAATATGGAAAGAAGGGCTGAGCTATTTGCTATTATAAATGGAAGCATGGAGGATTTCAAGAAAAAATTCAGGAGGGTTTTTGAAACCGTGAGAAGAGGTATTCATGAAACTATCTCTGTCTTCAAGGACGTCAAATGCAATTTGTTGAATCTTTCTTATTTATAATCCCACATAGAATATATAGATGGAAATATGAGAGAACTCTTGGCCTCTGTGGATGAAATAAAGGAGGATTTAAAAAGGATGGCCAAGATGAACCAATGCAACCATTTTCAGGAGTCTCCCCCAATGGAAGATCAATTGTCCAGTCAGACTATGGCCTCCCAAGAAAGCTAGAATAGAAGAATGTATCCTCTTCATTAGTATGTCTTATATGTTTTTCTTAGACAAGGATGGGAAAGCCTGACGAGAATTTTTACAAGTATATAGAAGCTTATGTGATAGGGATTATGTCTCGAGCAGTTTTACCAACCATATTGTGGACTTCTTTTTTATATGGACGGTTGTGCACATCCCTTTTAATATAATAGCTATTTCTAGTTTATGTTAAAAAAAACATACTTATATTTTGAAATAATTGTCTGTGAAAATTAGACATTTTGTATAATGTACTGGACATAGTGTCCAAACTGAAACACAATGAGTTACTAATAACTGTAACAATTACATGCATGTTGACATTTTGATTATTTTTATCTCTATATCGTCCTATTTTATATGACAAAGGCCCTCATATTTAGTATATAATAAAATAAACATCTTTATTCTATTGCATTCTCCAATGATATTATGAAATGGTACATTTGTAATTCAATGTATGGATGGTTAAATATTACAATAGATGCTAGATATAAGAAATTAGTCCAAACAAACGCATGAATTAAAATAAAAATGAATAGTACTATGAAAAATATTTCAATTTCTGAGAAATAATGGAATTGAAAAAATAAAAAATATTATATAAATATTTCATTGCAATGTCAATAGTTGCTGTTCAAAGAATCATTTTAGGTGCTTTTAGTGATATAAGTCGCATTGGTGTGATTGTATGAATTATACGCACTGGTGTGTGTATATAAACCTCCCTATACTTCAATGCAAATTAAATGAGCATTAAATTAAAAAATAATAATTTCCACTTCTCAGATGCAATTACCGGTGTGTTCTTGTTAGTTAATCACATCGATGCTTTTTAATTGTTGATACACACCAAGATTTTTTAGAGCTTTTACACACTGGTATTTATTTTTCAATTAATCACTCCGGTGTGTTTACGTTGTTTAAATGCATTGGGATATTTCAATAGTTTGTACACACGTGGTGCGTATTATTATGAAAGGCACATGTGCACTAATATAAATAGACCACGCTGTTAAATTGTAAAAGTATTGAGAAATTTTGGTGCGTATGGCATAAAGTAGCCACCCAGTTCACTTATGTTGATTGCAAGCACCGATGCGTAGAATCTATATGTAAGGACCTGGGCTGTTACGGAGAGAAATTCCTATGGCTTGGGATACCACAACAGACAGCTTGACTCCAGAAATCAATCTTTTCCAATATGCAATAGAAAGTAAATGTCTAACACTAAAGGATTAGACCTCGTACCTTATTCTGGACGGTTGAAGTAGATCCCCATTGAGCTTTCCAACTTCGGCTTGAATTGATAAATTACTTCCTCAACAACAAGTAAACAATACAAGCATACTATATATCAGGGTGTTAGATATATTTTAGCATATATAATCAACAATGTATAAGCATTTGAAATAATCCCATGGATAATATATTCATTCAAACACACATTATTGGACAGGAAAATATATTTCTATTAATATAAATCAGAGATTACAATAGATACAACCTCTGACGACACGTCTACGAACCAAAGAAACTGAATCCCCCACTTGGGCCTCCACCACCTCAATCCTCTGTCTCTTGATAGCAAGCTCACAAGCAAAAGGAAAGCTTGGGAAGAACACACTAGTGCTCCAAGGGACAAAGGGATGCAGACTCAAGCATAAGTTCCGGCAACAATGGACTATAGTTTCTTTGCTCTCAATTCTCTCATATTCCTTCAATGTACCACAGAGTTCCTTATATAGCTTTTCAAAGGGGTAATGAAAGGTCGAATCTGAGCGATCTCAAGGCATAGGGAAGACCAGGAGTGAAGTGAGTTGGATCCATGTCAAGGAAAACTCCAAAAGGATTTGGATTTTGTACACATCCCGATGTACGCGGTTTTAGTGGTCAAACCCGCGTATATATGTGATTATAGGTTGAAAAGTTGCGTGTATCATTTTTCACATGTTTTTAGGGATGATCAAGGAAACATCAAAGGACAAAAAATGGTCCATAGGGTCTAAGGAGTCTGCAGCGGGACAAGGGAAGGCCATACAAAGTGTGATTCACCTGGAGTGGTGAAATCAGCTATAACAGATGCCCCCTAATGTGTGAGGTCAGAGGGGTCATACGATGGCCGAAATACATTATAAGTCCATCCCAGAAGTGGAGTGATGAAGAATCCCAAGTGGTAGACCAACCACCTAATCAACATAGTACCATGATACAACTCTGCACATAACTGCAAATACATATAGCAGTCCCGGATACATAAGAGTACAATGGCCATGAATGGGCATGATACATGATATCACATAAGTGGTCATCGCCACGTACAATATACATAGATTAGAATCTCCATGATGAATATGTACAAAGGACCATGATCTCCATAATGGTTGAAGATATATAACAGATCAAGATCTCCATAATGGCTAGAAATGTCTGGCATATACTGGAATCAAGTCACGAGAGCTGAAATCTCATGAACAATGGCACAATCAAGGAGGTAGCATATAAGAGATGCCACCAATCTGGAAAGTCTTCTACACACACTGCTACGAGTACATGTCCTACTATGCGAATAGAGGTGTCGAGGTCGAACATAGTAGTCCATCGTCTGATTACCGGTCATTAATGTATACTGTTAACAGACGCGAGATCACCCACCGATAATGAAAATGGGAATCAAGGTACTAGAGTGAAAACTAACAAGTGTGAATAAATGTGTTGAGGTCAAACACTTGAGAGGATCCATCGATCAGGGGACATTGATGCATTCCCAAAGACTGTCGATGGCGAGAGAACCTGCCACTGATGACTGCAAGTCTCAAGGCACTCAAAATGACTCTAGATTCCAATCCAAGAATAAATGATTTGCATTCGATGGGATGAAATCCGCTGGAAGGAGGGCATTAAGGCATCCCCCATCATCCAACATGAGGTACTCAACAAAGCTATATAATGTGGAAGGACTCGATCATAAAATGCACGAACCAGTAACTGTACCGGGAATGGCCGACATGCAAAGTCAAGATAACTGAGGAATGGCCAACTCAGGCTTCAACTTCCTTTGAACAAGAGCATAACGGCATATGGTGACTGAATGAAGGCAAAATAGACTCAATATACAAACTGGGACATCTCTACGACACAGGAGGCATCGACAGAGGCTCCATAAGGACTGGAAGCTTAACCAGTCGGTGGAGATAAACTCAGATAAATGAGTACAACTCCTAAATTCAAACTATAACCCAACCAATGGATGTGATATATAGTGCTCTGTTCGAAGGCGACACGACTCGACAGCTGCCACAGATAACATCTTTCCTTGTCCGGCTTTTTGGTTTTTTGATTTTTTTGGACCTTTTCAAATATTTAAAAAGCTTGAAAAAGAATAAAAGTGCTTTATAGTTACAGAATAGGAGGAGACAAGTGTCATAGGGGCAAACAAACTAGTTCCAAGAAATGGAACATACCTATGCTCAATGCAAGGACACATGTGTAGGATATCGACACTCGGGGGAAAATCCCCTCTCGGTAAAAAGGGAATCAGGCTACAAAGGATATATAAAATGGCTCTACGTGTCTAGACATGAGACAAGCTCGGGCTGTATGGCTGAAACACAATGTCAGGGAAGCCAGCATAAAGCTCAACAAGGCAGGCAAAGCTCATGATAATGCATTCACAACTTGACATGAGGGAGTCCTGAGGTAAATAGGCCAGCAAAAGATCAAAAGGAGTATGAGGCTCTTGCGAAATGTCATGGCAGTACTATACAATGGACTCCCACACCTAAGAGAGGACTCACAGCATGGGTACCAAATGCAAAGGGGAGATAACTAGGACACCCATGTGTAGGAAAGTTGTACCATTCACATAGTAACACTTCTAACAATAGCATGAAGGTTCTGTGATACCATGGAATGGGTTCGTACCTAAGGTTAAGATGGAATGGTCATAAGGTAATGCATAAGTGCAAGTGGATGTGATATCCTAACCTATATGCCAGTTCAGACATGATACCTGTGATAGGCACGAACAGGTGGAACCCTCGGAGAGAGTGTACAAAAACTGGACCCTACATGACAACCATATTAGTCCAAAACAACCCAAAATAGTTAATAAAGAATCCAAACTATAGGATATAGGGAGGAATGATCATGACAACCGCACCGAAAGGAAACAATGCGGTGAACGATGGGACATAAAAAGGAAAGTAAGGTGTATACCCAACATTCATGCATCCACCACCACCCCCGTGAGGGTGAACACTCGTGTAAAGACCGACCAAAGGGAACAAAAATCCTCCACAAAGGGAGTAGAGGATGGAATATGACCATTCCCAAATCTATGAGCACAATAAGGGGCTGTGATGCCCCCAAGTCTGACACCAGGGTCCATAGTAGGACAAAGGATGGGTGATAGGATACCAGGCATGACGAAAATAAAAGGACCCGAAATCAAGAGAGCATAAATATATTCAAGTAACCATGATCCCAAAGGCCAACTAGCGCACAAAGAGCACACTCCTAAGAAAATCTACAGCCAAAATACAAGCAAACCAAGGGGAGGATATGTGAGCTCCCGAATACAGCAGGTATGTCTCACCTAGGAGAGGCTCGAAACTCCCATACACTACAAGCAGAGGTACATAACCAATTATAGTGGCCCTCAGCTTCAATGCATAAAGCGACTGTGCTTTCCGACCTCTACCTGGCCGGGACACCTGCAGAATAACCTCTGTGAAGTACCCCCTCGATAACCTAGGTAAGGAAACTAAGGTCACCTCAATATAATCAATGCTCAGGTGGACAGTCGCAGGCATGATTGACCGTATGGGCAGGGTAGCAAAGCCCAAAACTCTCGAAAGAACCCCCAAATATGAATACAATCCTGGAAATATCTCCAGTGCTACTCAGTTACAACCAGGGGTCATCCCAATCATAACCGCTCACACTGCCTCGTGCTTAACTCCCTTTTGAGAGGAGGATCCTAAGAAACATAGATTATACCAAGGATTTCACACACTCACCTGGACAAACACATATATGTTGTTGTTTAGTGATCTTGGAGAATTTACTGACAATGAACTATTCCAAGACTCTAAAACCTAATCTTATTGGTGTACCCTATCAAATAAAATAGTGTAATTCATTTTAATTAAGCGTTGATTTTATTTGGCTGTAATTACTCATAGGGAAATGGCCGTGCAACTAATGACATTATGACTCATCAGTGAAATAAATATGCACACCATAACAAACAATGCTAAGTGCAATCTTTGTCAAATGAAAAATAGGGTATGCCACTACATGAGATGCATAAATATATATTCATTTCTGAATGCCAATGCAATCCTTCCTATATGAAAACCTAAACACAACTCTCATCCAAGCAATCCAATGCAAGTACCTCCTCATATACATATCTAAGATGCAACTAAGAGTGCAACTACTTTGTATTTTTCAATATAAAAGAATGAAAAATGCAATAAAAGTCATATAAAACTCTCAGTCTCTGCAACAAGTATAAAAGACAAGCCCAGCAAGACACCGAGACAAAAAACAGTAATGCACTAATGGCAAAACAAAAAGGAAAAATGACTAAAACTACTTTTGAAGACAAATCAATGAAAAAGTGGTCTCTGGTCACAAAGGAAGCATCCAACAGACAACATCAAACCCAAGGAAGACCCAACCACACTCACAACCCACCCAGCAACTTCCCACAACATCAAACTCACCAAAAGGGAGGATGTACGCGACTGTTTAAAGAACAACCGTCATATATACACGACTTTTGGCCAAAAACCTACCTGTATACGTGGATTTTGGCTAAAAACCTGTGTGTATACGCGACTTTTGGCCAAAAATCTGCATATGTACGCGACTTTTGGCCAAAAACCTACGTGTATAGAGAATGCAGTGGTAAAAAGTAGGCCAAGGGTCAAACCAATAAAGGGGAGTGTCAATGGATGAACATACTATAAAATGCAACACAGAAACAAGGAGAAACAAAGAGCAAGTCAAGAATATCAAGCCCATTGTGCCGATAAAACCCCCCAAAGGCAAAATGACTAGGAAATCCCCAGCAGAGTTGCCAATTCTGTTACGGAGAGAGATTCCTATGGCTTGGGGTACCACAACAGACAGTTTGACTCCAGAAATCAAGCTTTTCCAATATGCAATAGAAAGTAAATGTCTAACACTAAAGCATTAGACCTCGTACCTTATTCCGGATGGTTGAAGTAGATCCCCATTGAGTTTTTCAACTTCGGCTTGAATTGATAAATTACTTCCTCAACAACAAGTAAACAATACAAGCATACTATATATCATGGTGTTAAATCTATTCTAGCATATATAATCAACAATGTATAAGCATTTGAAATAATCCCATGGATAATATATTCATTCAAACACACATTATTGGACAGGAAAAGATATTTCTATTAATATAAATCAGAGATTACAATAGATACAACCTCTGACGGCACATCTGCGAACCGGAGAAACTGAATCCCCCACTTGGGCCTCCACCACCTCAATCCTCTGTCTCTCGATAGCAAGCTCATAAGAAAAAAGGCAAGCTTGGGAAGAACACACTAGTGCTCCAAGGGAGAAAGGGATGCAGACTCAAGCATAAGTTCCGGCAACAATGGACTATAGTTTCTTTTCTCTCAATTCTCTCATATGCCTTCAATGTACCATAGAGTTCCTTATATAGCTTTTCAAAGGGGTAATGAAAGGTCGAATCCGAGAGATCTCAAGGCATAGGGAAGGCCAGGAGTGAAGTGAGTCAAATCCATGTCAAGGAAAACTCCAAAAGGATTTGGATTTTGTACACATCCCGATGTACGCGGTTTTAGTGGTCAAACCTGAGTATATACATGATTATAGGTTTAAAAGTCGCGTGTATCATTTTTCACATGTTTTTAGGGATGATCAAGGAAGCATCAAAGGACAAAAAATGGTCCACGGGGTCTAAGGAGTCTACAGTGGGACAGGGGAAGGCCATACAAAGTGTGATTCACCTGGAGTGGTGAAATCAACTATAACATGGGCATCATAGAAATTCGGTCCTTTTGGGTGCATGATTCTATTTGAGTGCACCAATGTAGATTGTTTATATGTTTCAACATCAGTGCACCATTTTTCAAGAAAGTGCACTGGTAAAAAACATTTGCTAAAACCTCTAACCACTGGGATTATTTTATTTATAAGATATATCCGTAATAATATCGATTAAAACATTTGCTTTCATTAGCGAAGGTTATAATGGATGTTTTTTTGACAATTTTTTCCAAGCTTGTAACACTAAAAACCTTTGTTATAACCTCCATTACAGGGGATTTTCCTTGTAGTGGTTTCTTTGAGATAATTTCAATCTTGTTATTCTACCATGCAACTTGTATTTATTCTATGAATGCCACATTTAAACATATTGTATGGCAAAAGTCACACATTTCAAAGTGGTATTGTGTGTTTAGTATGTACAAAGGACGTGGCTAAAAAATGTGAACCTGTTGAGCACTTCTCAAGAAAAAGTGAGTGAAATGCTTAGTGATTTAGGTCATATCATGAAATATTGCTCCAATGTTGATGTGTTGATGCAATATATGGATTTTTAGCAAATTCACAAATGATAAAAAAAATTGGACTATTTTTACAAGAATTGGGTTTCTGGTGATAGGATTTGTAAGTGTATATATGCTTGCTTGTATTTTTTGTTTTCGTGTTTCATGAAAAGAATATATATGCACTAACTTTGTTTACTACTTAGACAAATGTGGGTAAAAGTTTCTCAATATTTTCTTCATGCAAATGAGAAGACAAATAATGCTATCGAATCATACCATTGTTACAAGAAGACAAAATTTATATCCAATCGAAGGAAGAAATATTCATGTAGGATGGATTGGTTGTTGTATGTGCTCCAAACAAGTGTTGAACCCTTTTACTGATTCAAGGAAAGGTTGAAAGAATAAATATATTTGAACAACTATATGAAAGAGAAGAAATTTGAACCATCAATGGAAAAAACTAAAAGAATTCTAGGTAGTGATTGTTGTCCACATGAGAGCACATCTTGTGCTTATTGGGAGAGACAAACCACTCATGACAAGAGCTAACTTGTCATATGGTATCACACAAATTTTGTAGCATGTAATTTCCTATGGTGTATTCATGGAAACATTTGCAAGCATGCTATAAAATTTAATTTATTTTATTTTCTCTCAGGGGATTTGGATGTGTTATTGGATCATGATGCAACATTCTCTTCATTCAATGCTTCTCTCGAGATAAGTATAGAGGAACCAATCCTTGATGCAAATGCTGACAAAACTATTATGGCCAATGACAATGTTGATCAAGATGTTGAGGGGCTACATTTGGGTAGGTAGGAGTTGTTTGATTACCTTGAGTTGCTTCAAAACAATCCTCTTACTACTTTCAACAAGAATGAACAATCAGTTGGTCTAGTTAAAAAATGTTGGATGAGGCCAATAATATTCACAGTTTGGATTATGACTTCACCCTTGGGTTGGGTGTGTTTGAGTTATCTTTGAAAAGGAAGAAAAGTTTCCTTGGCCCTAAAAACAACAAAAAAATAAATCACAGTAGAAACTTTGAAAATCGATTTGAATGTACATCCATCTAAATATGAACCATTTTATTTCCAATATCTCAATAAGTGAGGGTGTTCTCAATCCAACAATACATCCTTTATTGTCCCAAGTGAGTTTCATAGAATGGTAGGGTGCGGGTATTTAGATTAATCTATTTAGGTGACCTCATTTTGTTTAACTTGTAGTGTATGGATATTTGTAGAGGTACAAGAATCCACTTCTATGGCTTAAATCCAAGGACTCAAGCAGATGCAACATCATTCTGATTTTTTTTATCATTCCATGTACATTTATAGGAATCCTTAGTGTAATCCTTGTTTTCATGTGTGTATTAATTTACATGCCAATATGAGTTATGATGAGAATCACATTGCTATATTACATGTATTGGAGCTTCTCTCAGGGATATTTCTCCTTTGAAACAAGCTTGAATAGTTGACAACTTTCCAGTTGGTGATTTGCAATATTTTCCATATGTTATAGTTTCAACTCTTTAGCATATTAGTTGTGATATATTTTTTATCAATTTATTTTTATTAGTTTGTTGGATGTTTTTTGTGTATTTATTGTCATTGTATTGACTATCTATATGCTAGGTGATTGTAGAACAAGAGGAGAAGCATCATCTTCTGCTGTAGAAAGACCCCACTTGAGCATGCCTACTCTAATATTGTTCAATTATTTGATCACATACTTTATTACTTTGAGTAATGCATTGCATTCAAGGTCTTTAATTCATAAGAAGGGAACACCATAAAAATGTTCCAACAGATGAAAATGGCAATGATTTAAAACACTAGCATAATTTGCAACATTTGATTATTTAACTTCGATTTTTTCTATAAATGTAGAGTGACCATAGAATCATATATGTATTACATCTCATAATTGTTTGTTAAAAAAATATGGTCTATTTGTCATTTCCTCTTTGTATACCAACTAAAATTATTCTTAATGGAGTTGGGTAATTCTCTCAATTTAATTATATGACAAAATAAATAGAGGTCAAAAGTGTTTTTGTCTTGGTCTCAAACAAAATGACGTCGGAATATGGATGTGACAACTCTATAAAGGAAAGTTTAGACTTTATATCAAATAGAAAGGCCTTGGAGTTTATAAATTCATGTAATTTCAAAATTTCTTTGTGACTTTGTTTATTTGTAATGCCAAGTTCCGAAACAACAACTCAAAAGTTATAAGATTAATTGGAATTCATTCTATAAATTCATGTAATTGGATAATTTCTTTCAGACTCTGTCCATATGTAATCCCAAGATCTATTCCATTGTGCATAAAGTGTTTATATTCTCATTTCTATGGAAATTCATGAACAACCATTTATTAGATTCATATCCATATGTTTATTTTTTTAGCAAACCACTTGTGTTAGATGTTATTGAGGAGTGTATCCCACTGAAAATTAATTTTGGAAATGGTGGTTTTCTCGTAAGCACTACAGTATAGAGTAGTATAATTGCTTTAATTTTTCAACCTCCTCACCACTAGACTCTTCATTGGTAGTCCTTGTGCTCTTAATCTTGCCATTCTTCAATTGTTAAAATGGATTTTTATTATTTACATGATAAGTATGAATATATTCCATTTAATCCATAAGTAGTGTTGATTTTGGGACTCATACATTCTAGAAATGAACATTATTTTCCTTGTTTGTTTAGGTAAACAAATACATTTTAAACCTCCATTTTTTTGTATAGGGCTTAAATTTTTTATTTTAATTTATAATAAATGATAGTAAAGAAGTATACAATGTCAACATCACTGCATGCACAAAATATTGTAGTTTTAAAAATCCAAGTCTCATCAAAATGTAAATAAGTTATAGGTATAACCAACCTACAATATAATTTTTGGTTAATGCAGATACATGTGCCCATTTTAAATATAATCATCATCAGAAATATCAAGATCTAACCGAATACAACTAGATAAGATGAAGGAAACAACTTAAATGTGGAGCTTAAACAAGAATATCAAAGCTCCAAGCTTTTTGTAAAATAAATAAAGCAAAAATTCATTCACAACAAAGAAATTTTCAGTGGATTTGGTGTAAAAGTGCTTTCCAACTTGCTTTTTGTAGACTCCTGTGAGATTGAAACGATTATTATCATAGAACATGCAAAATGGCATACCAATCAACTTCACACTAATTTTTTTGTCCTCTTGGATATTGGACTCCTCATCCTATCGTCCTTGTGCTCACAATCCTACTAGTATCCAATCATTGAAACAACTACTTATCCTTTACATACTAAGTATGGATATTTTCCATCCAATTCACTATAAGTAATGTTGATTTCAAGGTTGATACATTCTAGAAATAACATTACTTTCCTTTTTTATTAGATAAACAGTTGCATTTTACATCCCCTATTTGTTGTATAGGGATTATATTATTTTATTCAATTTACAATAATTGACAATTCCTTTTCTTTGTTCTCCATCTCATCTTTATATAATAAAGATCTCAACATAATTGAATCATTATTAAAGAAGTGACAATCTTTAATCCAAGTATTCAATTTATAGATACACAACCACATAGATATTTATAATAGATTGTAAAATAAATTGTAATGGTCTATATGTTTTTATTGAAAGAGCATGACATAACATTATAAGCGCTATAAACAACAATAAGGACATTATAGCATTTATAGATACATTGTAATCTTCTCTCTCCTTAAGAAAAACTAACAAAAAATATTAAATCTAAATCTTGTTACAAAAAGGATCATAACAACAACAACAACAACAAAAGGAGCCAACACATAATTTGACATATTGGAGATAAGCAATGAAGTATGAAACTATAAAGCCATCTCAATAAATAAAAGCAAGCCCATAATTTAACATATCCTAAATAAGCAACATTATGCAATTCCAAATCAAGTACATTAATGCAGGACTTCACTCATAAGTGACATCACAATTTGAAATACTTTAATGGGATTCCATTTACTATAATCATAAGCTCATATATCAAGTATATAAAGATGACAAACTATTTATCATTAATTATTCCAAATTAAAGAGGAAAAAGTGAATTTTTCAAGTGAAACTACATGGGTTTGGAATTATGCAAAGCCTTGTTCAACTTATTACCCATACAAGAGACTCCACTTATTATGAATTGGGGGGAATGTAGTAAAGGTATGGGTTCTAAGTGAAAAAACCATGCCATGAGAAATACCACAAGAATCATAAAATGAAAGCATGTGCGAATTGGATATTTATATTAATTCCCATCAACGAATTTTGTGGAATAGACATTGATACCAAGTCATCCTCGACACCCCCGCCTAAAATTGAAACTACTACAAACATTAGATCAATAGACATCCTCTTAATTTCTGCATGGTAATTTATGGTAAAAGACTGAAATTGAGCAATACTGATTCTTTCTTCTCTATGAAGAGGTTTGAGATAGTACTTTTTAACTTGATAGATGTATTTCATATAGTTACATATCAATTATGAGTTAGTCAATACTGCAATATCATTAGAACCATATTTTTCGCCTATTTTATCCCTTCAATAAGGGCAATATAATATTCTTCATTATTTTTAATTCTTCCATACACATCTCTCTTACTTTGGAGGACATGATTTAGTTCTTTGTTGTGAAGGACATTTGTAATAGTCGCTTGACTTGGTTTTGGATAACAAGACACTTTAATGCATAATGTCCTTTTTTTGCACCATTTTGTAATTCCTGACTATCTTTTATGATTTTCTTCATGCATTCAAGGACCCAATGAAAATGGAAAACAACAATTTTTTTATTATCAAAATTTGACATTTAGAAAGAAACTCTTAACATTAAACAAGTTTGTTGAAAGAGAATTACATGCTATAGAGGTAAAATGTAGCATGTATACAAGAATGATTTCTCGAATTGATAGACACTTTGGCCCAAATGTAAGTCCAATTTCACAATGGAAAATTAACCATATGTTTTTGTTAGTGAAAGAACAATATATCCTAGAACCTGTGTGTACAAATAA
Organism: Pseudotsuga menziesii; assembly: GCA_001517045.1. Classification (NCBI taxonomy): domain Eukaryota; kingdom Viridiplantae; phylum Streptophyta; class Pinopsida; order Pinales; family Pinaceae; genus Pseudotsuga; species Pseudotsuga menziesii. Next base: position 48,815 of record LPNX010995353.1, on the reverse strand, counting down.
GGGACAAAATTTTCGTTCACCTTTTGTCTGAATTTCAAAATTTTCTTCATGTTTGCAAAAGGATCTTTTGTGGGTGTATAGAAAGGCAATGCCCTACAATTTATATAGTATTATCTACTTCAAACAAGTAAATCTAATGACACTTCAATGTGGATAGGGTATTTACTTTTGATACACAAAAGTGGATGGATGTAGAACTTGACTCTTTAATGAATGTATAACTTAACTGCATAAAAATTCCCTCATAACACAAGCACCACTTAATGTAAATACATCTAATGCATTTCAAAAGTCCAAAATAATGCTAAGTGCAACAATAAAACTAATCCTTCATTATGTAGGTAATTTTTTCTATCTATTTACTATGCTACAAACTTCCTTCCAATGTTATCAACATCTATGTACATGGCATGAACATAACATATCTATCATTTTTTATTTTCTCTTTTCCTTTTTAGGACTACATGCATGGCCTTTGAGAACATTATTTATATATACAAATTATAGATACCCATCGTATTATATTCTATGCATTCTGATAGTTAAAGTCATCTAAGCATATGTTGGTTTTCTTCAGACAAGTTGAACATATTGTTATTTTACCTCCACCACAAGAATAGAACATCGAACTCCACATTAATAGTGTAGAGATATTCCATAAGGAGGTCCTAGGTTCGCTTCAGGAGAATTGATAGATAATAAAAAGTTACAAATACTTGAAGTATCACTCAACAAATAGTTTATCATCTCTAAGATAATAAATAAACAATAAGCATAAATGGACATCACAAGCATAGTGTTGAACATATATGTCTTTGAAGATCTGACTATTGAAAAGGAAAAAAACACGTTTATTTTATTTTACCTATCCACCCCAATGATTTGTTAATATTTTAATGGTTATACAAGGTATTAAAAAACATTTACCATCATAACATCATAACCATATACAAAAGGATCACTGAAATAAAGAAAAACACAACCACACAAAAGAACACAAATATATATCCTTGAAAATCGTCGTCGGGGGGAAAACCTAGCAAAAATTCCTCGACATAGACTTCAACCAAGTATAGTGTAAGACCCCAAGAATAAGACTTGTAAGACACCCAAAATAATACTTGATTTCTTCCTCTCCTCCAGATGGACTGCTCCTTCTCTCTCTAGCGAACTTGCTTGAGTTCTGAGTGTGTCCAAATGAGGGAGGTGCCTCCCCTATTTATATTGATCGATGGAGAGGCCTAATAACCCAACATGTCTGACTTCTCCTCCCAATCATGACCTAAGTTCCTTGGGAGACCCACAATTACATTTTAATAATACTTTTATGGGTACTACTGACCCGACTTACAACGATGGTTTTACCTCAAGAGTTTACATGACCAAATACAACAATAAAATCCCTAATTGGAGGAACAACATCTTTGGAAGGGATAATAATAATAATAATACAAAATAGAATATCTTCCACAATTATATTTCTTTAACATGATTTACTTGCTTAAATAATTGCTATGGCGAAAACCCTTGTCTACCTCTTCCATATCTCCTCTCTTCCCTTGAGATTTAAAAAGTTGAGAAGTAGGAGAGAATACCAAAAAACTTATTGGCGATTTCCTTATTAATCATACAAAATGAAAATCCAAAGAATGATATGTTCAAAAGATTGACATGAAAAAATAAGGTATATATGAGCTTTTGAAGATATCAAGGGCATTCATGAACCAATAATAACATGTGGAAAAAGGGAGGAGGCAGATGATGCTAATGTTCCTTTACAAGTGGGTGGTGTGCATGGATAGGAATTGGCAAGGTGTGTGGAAAAGAGAAGGAAACCCATTGAAAAGGGGAGACTCCAATTTGTATAGTTCGACCATACCATCTAAGCTTCGATCTAAATAATTGCAAGCAAAACAAAGGATGATAAAGTTGGAGCAGTTGAACAAGGGAAGAGTAGGGAAAGCGAGGGCATAACATAGAGTTCAAACTGTAGACATCCACCCACCACCTTGCATTAATTGTTTGGAATTTTGATAGGACAAGGACAATGGTAAAAAATGGGAGGAGTGTCGATGGTGACGGGAATCGAGAAAAATGAGGTGACTGATGGGTGGGGTTTACTAGATTCAAACAATCAAAAATTCCAAATAGTAGAATGAATAGCTTACACCATATTGATCAACTCAACTCAATGTTAGAGATTAGATCTTATTATTTAATATTGAAGGATTTTTTTCCACATTATATTTATGTTTCATCAATAGTTTATATTTGTGGTTTGTTCTAATCTCATAAGCTCCATGACTTATAAGATTAGGCCATTGAACCTTCCAACATATTTTTCTATACCTCACTCTCTTATTAAGTAGTCTTATTTTTCCAATTGATATTGGATTATTCTACAATTTTGAGAATCCACACACTATTCATACCATAATGTTAAATTTGGGTCCATGTGCCATTCCTAGTTTTGAATTTCAATGTTGCTTATCTTGGTTAAATTAAACATAAGTACCTAGTTTGAATCTAACACATGCATTATTGCAAGTAAACATGTTGCTCCAAGTTAGTAATTTCTTTATGTTGGTAGTTTATTTTTTAACCAAAGAAAGATATATACATCCTTTGTTCAATAATTAATCCATGTTGAGGTTTTGGTTCAATGGTAATTTCAGTCTCACACATTCAACCCATGTGGTTTTAAATGGCAATAATTTGAGTCTCGCATCATTGAATTATTTGGTATTGGAATTTATAGCTTTAACACTTGAACGAAGTAATGCTTTCATTTATTTCTCCTTCAATAGATTCACTAATTGGGAAGTGATAAATAGGTTCAGTTTTTTATTTTAATTCAATAGTCTTTCATTAGGAGAAGGTTTAGGTCTCCACAACATATGGATTCATTTATCATTTGACAATTGTTTCTTCACTTGAAGAGAATAAGAAAGTTTAGTGTTTTGGTTTCTTCACATTAAAAAAACACATTTGAAGTAAATATTCTAAGACAACCTATTTAATAAACTCATCTTTATTCTCATACATAAAATGATGTTCTATATGATTTTGAAGACATCTTCTCTAGTAAATTCCTCTTTCTTCTCGTGATTCTGAACACAACTTCTCTGGTGTAGTCCCCATTCCTCTCATATATAAAATAATATTTTTTTTGTGATTATTGAATTTGGTTATCTCTTCAAGACTTGTATATTTGAAAAAATGAGAATATTAAAATTTAATTGTAAATAATTTCACCCTAAAATTTTTGAGCCATATTATAGATTACATTCAGTTAAAATGTGTAAAACTAGATCACTCTTTCAATCATATTGACCATTGAAACCCCAAATGTATTATGTTTCATTGAATTTGATGGGTTGGTATATTCTACTTAAGTATGCACATAAAAAATTGAGTGAAGTAATTTTTTTTTTGATGATATATGTTGAAATAGGAAATACTAATTTTTTACATCTTCTAAACGAAGTCTAAGTGTTGGTAACATTTCTCTCTTCGGTCTAGTTGTTTTAGATGAGGAATATAATTTTCCATTTATGTTTGAATATTTATATGTGGTATTTTTTCCACGAAAAAAATATCGTACTTGCATTACTTCTTGAAAAAGAGTTACAAATTTACATGTTTCATATGCTTAACGCATATCATCATAATTGTCTATAGAAGACCATTACTGGAGGAATATAAACAAGACATATTCCGACCTTCTAATACATAGAATCAAGAAACTAAAGCGAAAATTACAAAAATATTACACCACTACAGTCATCCTAGGGCTTTTAAGAACTCAACCAAGCAAAAAAAAGTGAGGCCATACTTGTAATCACAACCAACATATAGAGTCACTCAAACAATGATTGATAAATAAAGTGTTGTAAGAAAAAAATAGGATTCTTGAAAGTTGACATTAGTTTGCATTTGCAACTTCATGAAGGGTGATAATACTTAGAGGTTTCTCCAACATGTAACTCAGTTATAAACTAGGTACCAAACTGCATACAAACCCCAACCTTAGACATAACGCCGATATCAACGTTGCGTTCCATACATACATACATACATACATACATACATACATATATATATATGTATATATATGTATATATACATATATATATATATATATACATATATAGATATATAGATATATGTATATATATATATATATATACATATATATATGTATATCTATATATATATATATATATATATATATACATATATATATCTATATATATATACATATATATATATATGTATATCTATATATATATATATATATATATATATACATATATATATCTATATATATATACATATATATATATATGTATATCTATATATATATATATATATATATATATACATATATATATCTATATATATATACATATATATATATATGTATATCTATATATATATATATATATATATATATACATATATATATCTATATATATATACATATATATATATATGTATATCTATATATATATATATATATATATATATACATATATATATCTATATATATATACATATATATATATATATATACATATATATATATATGTATATCTATATATATATATACATATATATACATATATATATATATACATATATATATATATATGTATATATAATGAAAACACAAAAGATTGAAAATAGAACAAATAAATCTCAACTAGTCCAAAAATATGGATAAAGATAAGTGATTACACATGTGTTCACCCTTAACCCATTTAACCACATTTAGGGAATCCCCAAAAACTTACACATGGGACATGGCTCTTTCCACTGCAATCAACAACAATAGCTCTAGGGTCATCGTCTCAATGCAATTATTTGAACCCATCCCCAAACCTACTATGATCTTTATAAAGTGTGAATTTGAATAATGTAGGACACCCCCTCTACTACAAACAGGTGAGTTAACTTGGGAATCTCCGCTAAAATATACACAAGGATAATACTTGTTAATCTCTTCCTACACCAAATTTCTCTAACTATCCTAATTTATGTCATGTGGAAAAGCATTTAAGATGCTCAAACCTTGGGCTATAAAAAATATAGGTGAAATCAATTTATCCTAAAAAACACAATAGGTCCAAGCCAACCAAATGCCCCATGCCACTATTACTGATATAGTCTTAAATGGTTTGGTTTGTGGACTCATTTCCCAGGACCTGTAACTCTCTTCAACTAAAATTCCAATCCAAGCATGATATAAACCAATGAGTTCCTTCATTTATGTCCAAACTTTTTTTCCATAAGCATAGTCCATAATTATATGGTCATTTGACTCACCACAATTACAACAAAGAACACATCTACTAAGACTAACCAAATTTCACTTTTTAAAATATATCAAGTTAAATCCTTGTTATTCAATAGACACCACATGAAAAAATTTCATTCATAGGACGTTTAAGATTCCATAGGGGTTTCCAGCACCACCAGATCCCCCCCCTCTCCATAACTAAACACAATTTATTGTATCACAGCCTAGGGGTGTAAGTTCCTATTGGAGCAAAGGACCATATTAACTCATCCAGGCTATCATTAGGAATTTCTTAAACATGAAAGGAAGGATTCCCAAACAAAATCCACATCATTTTCCCATCCCAATCTATATGTTGTGATCCACCCCCATCCCAAAATAGATGTAATGCCTAACTCAACAATGTGGGAACCCAAGCATCTTCTCCAAATCTCGCCTTGAAACCCTACCCAACCTTCCAAGACAATTCTTTCCATATAAAAAAAAACCTTGATTACCACTTTCCAAATCATAGATATGTTTTGACACTCCTTCACCCTTCTCCAAATCCATCCTTCAATAGAGTCATGAAGGATATATTTGTCCACTACTACTTGACACCAAATCCCCTGCCCTTTAATTAATCTCCAAACAAACTTAGCAGCCAATGCTTAGGAGAAAAGAAATATGTCTTGATTCCCCAAGCCCCCAAGCACCCAAATATTTTGGGTAGTCAAGTTTGTCCGATTTAACCCATGGGATGATTTTCCTATCACCCGTTCCTCCCCACAGAAACCTAAAACTCATATTTTTTTATCCTACCCAATACTCCTTTTTGGATACAAGACAAAGACATCCAATAGACCATAATAACTTCCAACATAAACTTTAATAGAGCAAGACGACCTTCCATGTAAAGGCATCTAAAACTCCAATAGGACAAGCACTTTTCTAGTCTTGCAATCAACCAACTCCAGTCTTTATTTTGATAATTGTTTGGTTTTAAAAGAAACAAAATATATTTTAATATAGCCTCCATCTCAACTCTTCTAAAGGGAAAAAGTTCCATTGTGAGATCATTAACTTCCACTATAAGGAAAAGGCCATGTAACAAAGGTATAGCGAATGCTCCTCTCAAAAGAACTCAAATATTCGTTTATTATGGAGGTCACTCGCAGAGGCGCGCGACCAGAGGTTTTAGTGGATATTTTTAATTAGTGAGTTTCTAACCCAAATGCACTGATGCGTCTCCAACGAAAAGACAATAAGGAAACAAAAAAAAACAATGTCACATGACGAAAAAACATGAAATTAAAAAACAAACTATGCGCAATGGATGGGAATTTTTTAAAACCAGAGAGATGCATTTTAGAAAATATAACGCACTGTTGTGTCTATAACCCAAATGCACTGGAACCTCCAAAAAACAATGACGTGCCCCTCCAAAACACACCAATTAAAAAAAAGTATTAAAATTAAAATTATGCGAAAGGTGCACAAATTTCATAAAGTCGAATTGGTGAACTTTGGAAAAATGAATGCCGCGGTACGTCTATAACAAAAACGCACTAGGGCTCGCCAAAAAAAATGTCACATGGAAAAAAACATGAATTAGAAAAAAAATTATGTGAAACATAAGGAATTTTTAAAAACATGTGGCATGTTTTGGTAAACTGACCGCACCTGTGCATCTACAACGAAATCACACTGCAATCTCCTAAACACAATGGGGTGCCCTGAAGGAAAAAAACACCGATTAAAAAAATATCTGCCTAAAGCAAAAACGTTTTGTACAACCATATATGTGTGTTTTGTTAAACCTAATTTAGTGGATTAAATTTTGCAATTAAGCCATAATTTTCCATTTAAAAAAATAAAAATAAAAACTTACATGGTGTGTTTGAGCAGTTCGGCTCACACTGAACATCAGTGCAACTGTAATTTGTTACAGGGCCCACCACCGATAGGGCAAGCCAAACGACATAAATGCACCATGGTTCCAGTGCGCTACTCTTTTGTAGCGCATGACCATAGCATAAAATAGATTTTATAAACTATAAACTAATAATCGGTGCATTCATAACACATAAGCACATCGACATTACAATGCACAAAATTGTGTCGAACACGCTGGTAAATATTATTGAAAAATCAACTTTCAGGCGGACATCAACACACTGTTATTATGTAGTATGAGATATGTTAGGAGCACTTTGGTGCTTTGACATTACATTAATGCACATTAAACTATGCGTTTACATGGTATAAACGCACCGCAATACCGGTGCACTACTCTTTCGTAGTGCACGACCATAGCATAAAAATTATTTTAAAAATTATAAACTAATAATTGGTGTGTTTATTACAAATAAGCACATCGACTATATGATGCACTTACTTGTGTCGAATGCATTGGTAATATTACCAAGAAAATTCAGAAAACCACTTTTCAGCGAATGGAAGCGCATCACATTTTATAGTTCATGTCCATGCATCATCTTTCGGTGATATGACATGTTATAGGCAGATCATAAAAACATTTCTTATGTATTATAAAATGAAATAAGAAACGGTGCTTGTAAAGAACATAAGTGCACCAGTTACAATGTGTTTACATGTCGGAGAAGCATCAATTCACACACATTAAAAAATTATTGTACCATTAAAAATCATAATTTTTCGATGCTACTAGTGCAGTTTAGCACACCAAATCCCGGTGCTCAGACATGCCATAAGTGCACTGTTCAAACATATTTGATAACACACCGGTGTATGTACATTATAGTGCACAGTCTTGGTAATAAAATTATAAATTTATAGAAATATATTAACGGTGTGTTTGGTTATCATAGAGCACCATTGTTGGTGCGGTAAATATAGAAGCACAACACACACGTGCGTTATATTTATATATGTGCACCGTCCGTTGCAAAAATTTTAAATTTTTATTTTAATACATATAATTCTAATATAAAAAATTTATATTTATTTTGATGATACTAGCTAATTAATTTTATATGTGAAACAAATACATGAGTGACACAAGGCAAGGCAGTAGCAAGAAGCTCAAGTTTACTAGTATAACTTTTGGAGAGAGTGGGAGACCATGGACAGGGAGAGAGATTTATACCTTGTACCATTACTCCATAGACGTGGCACCTCTTGAGAGTTGTCAGCCTCCTCAAGTTCTATGAGGAGTCCACATCACTCAAGGGGAACACTACATTCCTCACTTAGTTGATCACACACTGGGATCATCATAGGAAGACATTTCGAGTTGGTCTCAATCAGTGGTACCGAACCACTAAGGAGGACATATATTTTTATCACAGGATTCTCTAGGAGAGGTGACAACTTTACTCACTTTCCTTAGTTCAAACATATATTGATCCTAACCTCCTCGAGCCTACTCAGTTTCAGGTCAACAATGGGCATCTCTCCATTGTTTCTTTTGGTAGAGAGGATGTTAGGTGCCTCTATTTGTTGGTGGAGACCATCTCGGATATCACCAATGATGGACAGCGCATTAGCTTCCCTCTTTTATATTATGTTGATTCTTTACTGGAGGCACCTATATGAGTCAGGTGGTTTGCTATTTTTTTAGGATAGTTTTGTTATGCTCTTAGTCGATGTCGTGCATCTATTGGAAGGAGGGTGAACTTCCCTTTTAGTTCAGAGTTGTTTTGTTTATCTTTTGAGATATTTTTGGCCACCACACCGTATTTTGACCAGCACCCTCCTAGGTTGATGACATAAGTGTGTATGCACATGTGGGGGCAGATGATGCCTAAGATGGAGCAGCCTCAATTTCTAGTGAGGATCACTTCGGATGTGATCGCGATGCTAGGAAAAGAGGACCCGCCCATATTAGACATGGTTCCATATCCATATGTCAGCTTGGATTGGAGAGGGTGTCCCTACATATTAATAACTTAGGATGAGCTAGCAGATGATAGAGGTAAACTTAGTGTTATGTTTGAATTAATCTAATTGCATTTTATTCTTTTATACTTAATGCAAAAGAAAAATAATCGATAATTAAAATCATGTTTAATGAAATTGTCTAATTATTATTATTGTGTACTATATATTTTACAGATGTTGGTACATTTGATGGTGATGTGTTTCCTCCTCCTATACACGATGAGGAGGATATGGATATGGATGCAGCTCATCTCGAGGCACACCGTTTAGCCAAACATGTCCTTCAATGCAAGACAAATAAGAGGTTCCAACAGGACATCGCAGACCTGTTATCTACGATGTTGGAGGATCGAAGGGTTCATCCAATACAAATGAGGTACATTATAAGGTACCCTCACCATGCAAAATTGCGGAGGATGCTTCCTTATGATATGAGGATCTTTGTGCAACACATTTTCAGTGCTTGCAATATTTTAAATGGTATCCATCATAATAGTTCATCGTCAGACGAGGGAAGAGATACTCTGCTTGCTATTCCACCTCCTTATCCACCAATTGCTTTGACTAGTAGTGCAGCCTCCACATCGACTACACCTCCTCCCTGTTGGAGGAGCTAGTCGGTTAAGCCAACTAGACTCATTAGTCGACTAGTTGTAGATTATTTTTACCTCATAGGTCTTGTGAGTTAGTTGAACCGACAGGTAGTTACTATAACCGTTTTGTAAATATATATATAGGTTATTGAGCCAGATAGATACTTGGTTTGATTTATTGTTTGAACCCACATGTGCATTGAGTAATATAATCTGTTATTTTTTCTATCATTCTTGTCTCTTGCATCTGTTATGTTTATATGATTCTTCATGTATATTACAGGTAACCTAGCAATATGATTGATTACAACATTGGTTATGTTGCCGGGACTCGAAACCAGGTCTCTTGGGTGAGAGTCGAGTATCCTAACCAAATAGAGTCGATAAATATATTGAACTTGCAAGATTTCATCAACCAAATCCTAAACATTTTTCCTATTGTTCCACAACTAATGATAACAAGACCAGTTATCACTTCAGACATGCCACAACAAATTCTACCCATTCCCCAAATCCCTGACCAACCACAAAGTTATGCACCAAGATCACAAATTGTGGGACTCATTAAATCCATGTTCCAAAGAAACCCAGATAAAACCTTTGAGATTATGGAAGCACAATCCTCCTCATTTATCCCACAATCCATCGAAAACGCTCCACTCCCTAACCCAAATAATGAATAAGATGAAGGATCCATTTCAAAAGAGTTTGTTGAACTTGACCAAGTCAAATGATTAGCACCAAGTCAAGAAATGGTCGAAAATGAAGAATATTTCGAAGCCACCAAAGCTATCGAATCACCAAAAATGGTCGAAAACCCTTTGTCGACAGATTCCATCCCAACTCTTCCATCGACCTTTGAGCAACCAAAACCTCTCCCTTCACCCACACCACCTTCACCTACACCTCCATTTATTATTCCCCCACCAGAAAACCAGTTAATAAATCCTACTATACCAAGCAACGCCATAGATCAAACATAGACCATAACTCTACCGACAGAAGAAGCTAAAGCACAAAACAGAGAACAAGAGCGGCGAAGAAGAAAAGACAGAAAAGAGTGAAAGAAAAAAGAAAAGGAACACCAAAATAAAGTACAATTGACACAACAACAGATACCATTAGTTATTCACCTGGCTCAGTTAATATCGACCACAACAGTCGACACATAGAAGATCAGAGAAGAAGATCTAGACCGACTTGGGGATGTCATCAATAAGGAGTCAAGACTAAGAAGAGAGAAAGAAAAGAGCAAATCAAAAAACTAAATCTAGAACAAACTAAATTCGTAACAAGATGTCAGAATTTGGTGAAGCAATTCATTCCAGTCCCGAAAGGGGTTGACACTGACAGACCAGTGGATAAAGCATACCGACTGTTTGAAAGTGTCGTGTCAAGTTTTCAGGGACAGTTACAGGAAAGAAGAGAATAACAGGCAGAAGAGACCTCTATATTACTGAGAAATCAATATACATCATTTTCAACAGCTCATAACTTACTAAAGGAGCATATCACATAATCCATTGTCACAGAAGAAGTCTTGAGGAGTTGGTTCAAATATTATGACCAAGTGTTTTAGTGGGTGCGGGATACTCATGAGCTCATTAGCTCACTACAGGACCGACAAGTGAGCATAGAAGCAATGGAGAAGGCAACTCAGGATCAGCTTGTGTTAGAGATGGCAAAGCTAGAAAAATTAGAAAAACAAAAACATCAGTGGATCATCCAATCCAAATCCATCCTAGTCATCCTCGAAAAGATTCATCCTCATTTTAAAAGACTACTTGACACTGCCAAGGAAAAATCACAACTCCTGGGACCTTACATGAGAAATATTTTAAGCTTAAACATACACCAAAAAGTGGCAAACTTGTCGAGTCTCACAACTCTAACTATAAACATGCAAAAAGCGCTATGCACTTGTAGGGAGGAGTTCGAGCATCAGTTAGCAATTACTGCAGAAGCAATTGTGGAAGTCTGCATACATAAGCAACCATTAATCAGGAAGCACAACCCATGACAAAACATTATAGAAACTACTTGAGACATAAATTTTGCCACCGCCCTGTTTCTTCGGGACAAAGAAAGATTTTGTGTTGGGGGAGATGTTGGAGGAGCTAGTCGGTTAAGCCGACTAGACTCATTAGTCAACTAATTGTACATTAGGTCGACCTCATAGTTTGTTTCAGTTGGTTGAACCGATAGGTAGTTACTATAACTGTTTTGTAAATATATATATAGGTTGTTGAGCCAGATAGATACTTGGTTCGGTTTATTGTATGAACCCACATGTGTATTGAGTAATATAGTCTATTATTGTTTCTACCATCCTTGTCTCTTGCATATATTACATTTATATGATTATTTTTGTGTATTACCGGTAACCTTGCAATATGATTGATTACAACACCCCTCGTCCACCTTCGACATCTCATCCACCTCCTCCTCCTCCACCTTCAACGTCTCATCCTCCTCCTCCTCTGCCTTCAATGTCACATCCACCTCCTTCATCATCTATTCCTCTACTCCTACTTGACCTTCCTCCCAATCCTACATTATCATCTCCTCTACTCCTACTCTACCAACTCTTTTATCCTACTCATCAACCTGACCATCCATGAATTCCTACTTCACTCATTTCTATTTTAGATATTCTGAGAGAGGGTCATACATTTCGTCTTGATGGACTTATCCGTCCTGCTCTCAGATCTTTTTTTTCTAGTATAGGTACTAATGCTTATAGCTCTATTAGAAGAGTTGTCGATACTACCTCTAGCTTTTTTGATGGATTAGTCCCTAACATGGATGCAAGTGGACCTCCCTGGTATGTACTCCACAGATCTAGAAAAAAGAGCCACATATGTTTATCCTTTCACCGAGATCAATCAAATAACTACAAATAGGTAGGATAAGGAGGGCTTACCTTTTATTTCAATGTTTGGATCTGCCCTTTTGAAGTGAATACGATCCAACTTTGTGCACTAGTAACTACAATTGGTTGAATTCAACCAAGATATAAGTTGATAGAACTAATGATAACAGGATTGATCTAATCAAATAGACTAGGAGACTTGATATAAAAATATTAACATAATGAAATTATGGGAAAGAAACATATCATTTGTATTAAGATCAATAAAAATGAAATGATACAACCATTGAGGCCTTAACATTGTATTTTCTTCCCGATTTTTTCTCTACACCAATATGTCACCCTTACAAAAAGATGAGCAATATCACTCTAATGGAAGCCTGGAACAAATCCTCCAGCATACAACTACTCTAGCCTTTATCCCCCCAAACACATAGCCCATACCTTAAATTTATAGGACTAGATGGATAAGAGGAGTTGAGCATATTAAGGGAAATGGATGGGATGTGATTCAACAAAAGTGGAAGGCGAGCCAGATTCAGGGTTATAGGGATGTCGAATTATCCACATGAGATCTCAATCTAGAACCTTCTCAAAGACTCACTTTTCTGCCTGTACAAAGGTCGACGTCATTTTTTATTGCAACAACCAGCGTCTGGATGGGTCAATGATCCCTGCAATAAAGGAAAAATGCATGGATGGTGCATGATGCAAATAATACAAAACATGAATCTGGAGATCAATGCTCCTTTCTAGGTAAGAAAATAGTGTCGATGTCACAAGATAAAGTGACTCTTAAATAGAGGAAACAAGGATTCATCCACCTGTTGATTGATTCAAGGGAGTGAGGCAATGAGGTAGTATAGGATTGGTCAAGGTGACAAGAATTCCAGGTAAATAATTCCCCCCAAAGTATTAAGCTAGAGGAAATAGATAGGTGATGTACATTGTAGTGACATGATGGTAGAGTGAAACCATCGATTGGAGAAATAACTAAAAGAACCAAGAAATTTAACAATATTTGATGACTCTAAACTAGACTAATAACCAACTTAATGCATGCCCGTCGACCAATACATTGCAGATCCATGCCAATTTTGGAAAATGAGTATGACCACTGAAAACAAATGGTGGACCCATCATCATACGAATCATAGCCACCGACCAATGCAATGTGGATCTATGAAACTAATAAAACACGACCACTGACCAATACAATGTGGATCCATGTAATAGAAATAACGTAGCCACCGACCATGCAACGTGGATTTATGTAATCAATCTCCATCGCAACCTGGGTACAAATAACCCCAGGGTCTTCCAACCATACTCTCAACAAATATGATCCTAACCATGCGAATAAAAGGTTTTGGAGTCAAGAATGGTAGGAACCACTGGATTTTATGAGCCCAAACTAGTACATGCTCGTTTGGTGTTTTCATGTTTAGAGAGTCTGAAAATCTGAAGAAGACTCCAGGGGGGTCCTTTTTCGTCCAATTTAGTCTCCTGAGGCCGAAAAAGTATAAAACATACCACAGAAGAACTCTCTTAAATTCCAAAGAAGAGAAGGTGAACATTTTTCGTACTTGGTCACGGAGGTCCGAAAAAGGTTAAATTACCACCTACCAAACACTCCTTCAAGAGCAGCATATAGCTTGAATTTTACGAGTGTGAAGGAAATCAAGATCACTCAAAAAGATCCATTTGATTACGAGGAATGGGGCTTATAACAGTAAACTCAATGCTTGTTCTTAGTGTTTAACGAGCATGACAAAGACATAAATTACACTCGGAATCTTTTTCATGTTTAGGTCTAGAGCACGAAAAAGAGAAAACTAAGCTCATACCGGGCGCTCCTTTTCCGTAAGTTTAGTCCCTCAGGTCCAGGAAAGTGATAAATCAATGCCTGAGAATGCTCTTCTAAATTTCGTAGAAAAGAGAGCAATCTTTTCTCGTATTATTCCACATGGTCCGAGAAAGTGATAACCTACCACCAATGTGGATTCCCATTCACATATTCTTAACGAGCTTGAATGGACAAGTTTACTTAGTAGTCAAGTCTATTTTGAGGAGTTAGACCTGGGCCTAAAGAAACTTCATAAGGGTGGGGATCCTTATAAAAGGGATAGCTTGTAAAAAGAGACCAAAATGAAGCTCAATTTGGAGTGAAAAATAGCTAAGAAGGCTCCCTCAAACCTATGACAAATGCGGCATGAGTACCAAAAGACAATCGATGTGTTCTAAGCTAGGGTACTCATGGAAGGAAAGCCCTATCCACGGAATAACAATGGTATATACAAGGTACTAATGGTTAAATTCCATAGTCCGTGGTCAAAGTAGTAATTCTAGGGTTAAGTACGATTAGGTATAAATGAAAAAATGCATATAAATGACCAAAATCCTACCCTATATGAGTGAAAACAACTTTGAGTAATCTTGAACCTGTTTCATTAGGAAAACATGACATGGTATTAGTTTGATTTTGATAAAAATTAAAAACTATAGGTTAAAAACCCACATTTTGAAATTATTTCTATAAATAATTCAAAAATAGAAATCAAAATCACCATTTCATATTTTTACCCAATATAGACAAATTTTACCTCTTCCTTCAATCGCTCGGTGTGGACAAACTAGTGGATGATTTTCAAATCCGCAAGTTCCAGGTAAATCAACTCTTCATGCTCTTTCATTTCATCCAAACAAATTTTAAATTTTATGTAAAATTTTAATGTTTTAAGCCAGTTTTAGGGAGGTCACGCTGTATACGCAGGTATGCAACTTAGACAGTCCCATACACATGTTTAATACGTGAGTTGCCCGAAATAAACCCACATATGATACGCGACATGTCTAAAGGACAGTCATGTATACTACATGACATAGGAAAAGCACAATTAGGGCCAAAATCAAAGTTTTTGAATGATTTTTAATGTTTGAAAATGGCTTTATGGACAGGCTAAAACATGGTGTTGGAGTGGAGGGAGAGGGAACATGAAACCATGTACCAAGATGCACTTCGAAGTGCCCCCATGGTGCATGCATTACGGCAAAGTGGGTTGCTAAATTTATTTTGTACCTCACCTATGTGATCTAACATCCATTTGCTGGAATTTTTTATCAACTACTGGGATCATGATCTAGGTGCATTTGACCTACAAGGTGAGATACTAGAAATCGCACTAGAAGACATCTATTTTATTGTGGGGTTTTTCACGATGGGGAGCTCCTATCAACTTGGAAGGTACCGGCAGGGGCGGTGACATTCTAAGTGTTCAGAACTATATTGACACTTACTGCATGCCTGGCATTCAAAAAAGGGGAACTTGCATCCCTATTGCACATATTCATGACTTGCCATTGCAGGTGTTGCTAGGCATAGTAGTAAGGGTTGCAGGATCATCATCACTCCATATTGCAACTCGAAACCAAATGAGAATTACGATAAAATGTCTACAGGGGGTTTATTTGACTAGTGCTCGAGAGTAATCCCGATAATGAAGAAGCAACTCTCTGACTGCAAGAGAGGCTGACGGAAGAACTTTGGTTATTCTAGCATATTGATGGCCTTTTTCTTTGAGAGAGTTCCCGCTCTGAGCCCCGCAGTACCTCTACCAAATTTCTCTCCCTGTCAGCTTAGACTGAGTAGGTGGGGAGAAATATTCCTCCACTAGGGTGGCGGTGGATCGGTTCAGAGTGTTTACAATGATGACTTCTACCTATGGTGGGAGCGGCAGCTACCAACACTAGAGCAGTTTCCATATGCTAAGATGGATTTTCGGGGTGACAATGACCTTGTCCTCCCTCGTGGAGGAGCATGTGGAGCGTTAGGTATTTTGGTTTTTTCAAGTTTTTAAATTTTTATGAATTTTTAATCATAAAGATATATACATATGTATAAAAAAAATTAATCTCGTAAATGTTTAAATTGCAGATATTAGACCGATTCGCCTTGATGGGCATCCTCGTATGTATGTGCGACCAGTGGCAGTGGAGGATCAAGGTTTGATCAGGGTTCTTAAGGGGAAGTTGGCCAGGGTTACCCAAAGAGTCCCTACTTTACGCATTGAGAAAATCCCTACCATTATGCAGGAATTAGTGGTTGGTATCCCACCTACCTAGATACGCCTTATGAGAAGGGTAGTTAGGGAAATGCTTGTTTACATAGATGTCCTGCTGCAGTTGAACAAGATGAAGAAGCCCGAGAGCAGGATGACCAGGATGATTAGGGTGGGAAGGGTGATTAGGATAACTAGGGTGGTCAAGATAACCAGGGTGGTCAAGCTTATACCTAGGAGCATTTTATGGATTACGATCCATATTTTGTATATTTTTTGTATATTATACAGTTATTACCGGATCTAAGGATCAAATTTGACCTATCTATATGGATAGATATTCACACACACACACACACACATATATATTGTCGGTTTATTTACATGTGTATTTCAATGTGTCTGTTGTAAATTTTATGAAATATGTGTTAAATGCCAATCCAAGATATAATTCGCATATGCATCAGTTAATGAATTTTGATTTCTTGGAATATGATTAAATGTAATAAAATCAAAATTTCTTTCCAGTAACCTAACTTGCATAAAATGGCGTAGTAAAATAGGGTTTTGTACCTAATAATCTTGATTGAGCTGGGAAACCACCAATTGAGAGTCAAGTCTGACTTCCAGCTGGGTGATGCCACGTGACAAGGCATCCCATGAAAGATCAATAACGGCCTGTATTCGACCACATTATTGGTAGCAGGACCTAGGAAAGTGCCTCCAGAGGCAACTAGTTGTCCAGAGGGTGAGTAAATAACCCATGCGGATGAAGCCAGGTTGCAAGTGTGATGACTAGCGCCATATGCAAAACCTATGAACCACTCAAAAGACATCTGTAACAACCAACAAATGATATAAGAACACAAACCAGAAAACTATTGTACATAAAGTTACATACAATAAAAATACAAGAAAAAGTGCTAAGCCTAAGCATAGTACTTCTTCAAGTAGAGCCCATTTCTAGGTTCGGGCATCTTATTCCCCTCGAAATCAGTTAATTCATATGCACCTTTCTTCAGAACTTTTGACATGACATAGGGTCCTAACCACATAAACCTGAATTTCCCTGCCCCCAAGGGTTATTTATCTTAGTCCCAGAGCAAGAGAAGCTCCCCTTCAAAAAAAAAATCCTAGGTTTGATTGATTTATCGTATTTATTTTTCACCCTATTTTTATGAGCCTTGTTTGCAGTCAGCGCATCCCTACACTGCTCATCTAGATGTTCTAAGTGTAACAAGCATTCTTCTAGCTCAGTCGTATCAGGTAACACATGAATGGAAATCTTTAAGGATGGGATTTCACATTCAACCGAGGTTACTGCTTCCACCCCATGAACGTGTTGGAAAGGAGAGAACCCTATGGCAGTTTTCACATTGGTTCAATAAGCCCAAAGTGCAAGATACAACATGATGTGCCAATTTGACTGGGCTGCGTTAATAGTACGTTTGAGAATAGTATTCAAGGTCTTATTTACCACCTCAACTTGACCATTCGCTTGTGGGTAGAAAGAAGACAAATGTTCTTGTTTAAACCCTAGCATAGTGGTTAATTCGGCCATCATGTTGTTTTGGAAGTGACTGCCATGGTCAGTGACAATATATTTAGGAATACCAAAATGTGTGATAATTTGGTTGAAAACAAAAAAATCTGCAGTTTCCTCGTCAGCCTTATAGGTGGGCATTACCTCTGCCCACTTCGTGAAGTAATCCATAGTGACAATGATGTATTTGTGCCCCCCGGCCAAAACTGGGTTGCACGTAACATAATCTATCCCCCACTTAGTGAAGGGGCCCACTGAAATGACGGAAAATAATGGAGCAGGATGCGACTGAATCTTTCTGGTGTAAAGCTGACAAGGATGATAGCGCTTCACAGCTTCTACACAATATTTAAATATCGTTGGACAGAAATAACCGACACGTAAGATCTTCTGGGCCATTGCTAACCCAGATAAATGACCCCCACATGCTCCACTATGGGCATCATTTAGGACAATCTCAGCCTCTTTGTGTGTAAGACACCGACGCAAAATAGAGTCTACCCCTCTCCGATATAAAGTATCTGCAATAATGAGGTAGTTTTTTGCATGTAAGCGTAATTTGCATCGTTCTTCCCGCGAAAAGGTTGCAGGACACTTCAGAGTCTAGAGATAGACAAGTATATCCCCATACCAAGGGTCAGAGGTGGAAATCAATCAAATGTGCTCATTTGGGAATGATTCTTCTTCAATGGCTACATCTTCTTCAACTGCAAATTCTGCAATGAGCTCTGCAAAAACTAAGGATTTTTTGGATTTGGCAGATTGAAAATCTAAGTCAAACTCCTGGAGAATGACTATCCATTTATTGAATTTGCCTCCAACTATCCGTTGGGACAAAACATATTGGAAAGGATTAACATCTACCACTACTGCCGTAGTCCTCAGTAAGATGTAGTGACGCAACCTCTGAACAACATACACAACTGCTAATGCCAATTTTTTGACGTGGGAGTACCTAAGTTCAGGGCCAGCTAAAGCACAGCTAAGATAGTAGATGACATGCTCTTGGAGCTCATCATCCTCCTAGACTAGTACTACCTCTATGGTTGACTTGGATGTGACCAGATACAATATAAAATCATGAGTAATCTGGCGGATGCAATAAAGGTGCCCACAACAAAGATTTCTCTAATGCCTTGAACGCAAGTTGTGCAATTTCATCCCATACAAATGGGATGTCCTGCTTTAACAAGCACTGAAACCTTTGGTGATCTTAGCATAATTCATGATAAAAAGTCAGAGAAAGTTAGACTTCCCTTGCAGGCTCTGAAGCTGTATGATGGAACGAGGAGGAGGCAGATTTACTATGGCCTCAACTTTCAAAGGATCCACATGAATACCTTTGTTAGAAACAATGAACCCAAGAAGCCTACCTGACTCGACACAGAAAACAAACTTGTGGGGATTCAAGCGTATTTTATAATGTCTGCATCTTTCAAAAATTAAATGCAAGTGATATGGGTGATCAATCCTCTTTCAAGAATGTGCTAGCAGATCATCTAGGTAGGGTTCGACAATAGACTTGATATCATGAAAGGCAAAATTCATTGCCTGCTGAAAGGTAGCCCCTGCGTTTTTCCATCCAAAAGTCATTTTCTTGTATGCAAATGTACCCCAAGGACAGATGAAAGTTATTTTATGTTGGTCTTCCAGTTTGATTTGAATCTGATTATACCCGGAGAAACCATCCATAAACAAAAAGACCTCACTCCCCGCACAAGCATCAATGATTTGATCTATGAATGGTGTGGGGTAGTTATCCTTAGGATAGGCTTTGTTTAAATTGTGAAATTCAGTACAGACACGTATCGTCCCTTACTTTTTGTTGACAGGAACAGGGTTGGATACCCATTCTATCAAAGCTATCGGGTAAATAAAACCAGGTTTCAGCAGTTTTTCAACTTCAGCCTTAACAGTTGTTGCTTTACGCGGATTGGCAAGTCTAAGTTTTTGTCGAACTGGTTTGGTTTTAGGATAGGTTCGGCTTTCATGTTCAACTATCGATGGATCTACACCTGGCATCTCCTCATATGACCAGGCAAACACGTCGTTGAATTCCTTAAATAAGGAAGTATATATAGCAATCTCCTCCCGAGAGCAGTTTGAACCAATATATACATTTTCCACAATGTTTGGGTTCGCATTGACGTTGATAGGAATAGTAACGGAAATGTTTGCCACATTCCCCTCAACAAATATTCCCTCCCTTGGTAAGGGATTGATTGGTATATCAGCATCACATGCGAGTCTCATATGGAACTCTTGGTTTTCAATCATGCTTAACTCTAGAATAAAATAGGATCGATGATGAAGATTTTCACATATCTTATCTCGTCTGCACATAGCTTCCAAAATGGCTTCGTCAGATGGCAAAACCATGTCTAAGAAATCTTCAGTATACAAAGAGTTATCTGCCCAAGCAGGCAGATAGGCTTCTTCCAGCTCCTTTGAGACTGTGAGAAGGACCAAAATGGGATCAACAATGGTATGAATGATAGCTTGATAAGCTACTTCCAATACTGATAAGGGCACTTCAGGTTCATGACGGGAAGGAAGAACCCAAGGGTCTATTCTATCGACAACTGTGGTGATAGACTTCCCTACACTAGTAGAACCTAAGTAATTAATCAGGGATGGAATATCAAATGTGCCCATCAATCATGATTACATTCCACCCCCTAAGCTCTCTGAAGCAGGTTTGACCTAATCAACCAATGGCACGATGGACTCATTAGTTTCCATGTGTCCCTTCCGAGTAAAACTGAGTTGGTATACCGTAACCAACTTCCCTTCGTGCAGAAACACTACTACCCGAAGAACGACCGATGCAATAGTAGACATGGCATAAGTCCAACTTCTCCCCAGGAGCAAGTTATAATCCAATGGCGCATCAATCACCTCTACCTCAATAGACACTACCTTCCCTGCCAACTTTATCTCGAAAGCTGGTAAGATACCATGTGGACAAAATGACCTTCCGTCGAAAGAAATAAGTAGGGTGTTCGATGGAACTAACTCTGGAGATATAAGATCCTTCCAGCAAGATAAGGACATGACACATGTTGAAGTGCCCTCATCGACAACTACCCTTCCAATGGTTTTTCCACCATGGATGACATCTATCGATAAGGCCACATGATATGGCAGGTGAATTTTGACATCAAACAAATTAAACTTTGCCATGAGGCTCGATGAATCCATACTGCCTAAGGCTGCTAAGAGCACATCTCGATGGGAGGGACAACTCTGTAACACCTCTAAAGATGACATCATGCAAGGGGTTTGGGATAAATCTTCAACTATAGAGTAATTGGCTACAGCCCTAGCATTAGGATTGTGCAATATTTTCTTGAAGACACCTTTTGGTATCTTGGGCATAGTTTTGGCAGGTTTTTCAATTGTGAGAGGGTTAGAAGTTTCACCTATAGACTTACCCTTCTCTGGAGCCTCCGTCTCATAGTTATTGTTTCTAGCCTGGATTAATGTCTAGGATCGAACCATGTTGATATAATTTGGGTCAGGGGCATTCGGAGTGCCCCCTGCTACATTAGAAGTTGAAGTAGAATTCTACCCTTGGGGAAAATGATCCTTTAGGATAGCTGGTTGTTGAATTTTGAGTAGCTTCTGACCTTGATCCATAAGGGGACATTGATGAGTCAGGTGATCTTCCTGGCACAACTTACATGGAAATTTCACCTTCTTCTTCTCTTTTTTACCCCATCAACATTGTTTGTGGGTTTTGGCTTGCTTTGGTTTCCCTCACCTTTCTTCCCTTTTTTATTTTTCCCACCGGGCTGCTGATTTCCCTTTTGGAAGGATTGAACAAAAACATTTGCATTTTGGGGTGAGGAGGCAGCCTTTGTTGCCTCCATCGTAGAGTGTTTGACAGACAACTCATGGAGCTTCTTAGCCAAAGACTCCACAGTGGGAGATTTCACTGAACCAACCACACCATCGGCATGAGGTTCAAGCTTAGGTTTATCAACATTATGTGTTGGTCTCGGTGCATCAAGGATGATTTTGTATAGAATCCCAGACTGAGAATATATCAAATCTAACTACTGGTCCCTGAGGATAGCCTCTTCCTCATTAGTTACTCCCGAAGTGGATACATCCTTATATATATATGCCAATAAGGACTTAAGAAACTTTTCTAATAAAAACTTGAGAGAGATAGTGGCCTCAATGAACCTTTTCCACCTTCTCCACTCTTGGATGTGATCTAAAATGTGAGTGGCTTTGTCCTGTTGAAAGGTGGACAATAAGTCTGTGTCGGCATCATACCGGACAGGAAGTTGGAAATGGTTAAGGAACACATTAGCTAAGTCCCAAAAACTACCAAATGCAACAGAGGGCAGTTCAATGTACCACTTTGTTGCGGCACTAGTTAGAGTTCTTTGGAACAATCTCAACCGAACGATGTCATCGTTTAGTGAGTTGGAAGAGAACCACAAGTGAAAGGGGGTGATATGAGCCCCTAGGTCTTCACCAACTTTGCCTTTGAATTTTGGAATATCCAAGGGTAGCTTGGTAGGGAAAGGTGGCCAAGAGGCATCATGTTTCACTGGGTCATTCATTTGCTTGGACAAATCTAGAAAATTCAAAGTTGCCAGGAAAGGAATTTTGGGCCTAACCGAAGCATGAAAAGTACCAGCTTGGGAAGTAGAAGGACTTGCTCCCTGATTCCCAAAAGTAAAGGCAGGGTTGCCCCCAACTACGGGTTGTGAAGTAGTCGGACCACTTTGGAAAGGATTCCACCCATAAGCTAGTGGATTGTTCATATGTGGTGCAATGTATGTGGTTTGAGTGGCTCCAGTTGAAACTGGAGTTTGAAAAACAGGAGCAAGTATCCCCCCACTAAAAAGCGAGAAAGGAGATCTCGTGAAAGGAGCTGAAACCAGCATTTGAAAACCTTGGCCACAAGGGTTAGCGTTTACAAACTGTAGCCCTACATATGCAGGTGTTGGACCTACATATGGAGTGAATGGGGGAATATGCCCCCCATTCTAAGGAAAAGCCTGGACAAATGAAGATGATCCAACATGACCACTCTGAGTAGTGTGTGCAAAAGAAGGTGAAGCAGAAGGTACACTAGGAATCCCACTGACCACCCCACCAGAAGTGCCCACTACATTTGTGGAAGCCGGTGGTTGAACCACCGGACTAGATGGAGTTAAAGGAGTAGTAGGTATATTTTTTCTAGGGGCACCAACTAGGGGAGGTGGCACTCCTTCAGCTGGAACAGTTGAGGTGGAGGTAGAAGGAATTTCTCCTACACTAGACATTAGTATGACCACAATAACACCAATCACAGGTGAATTGAAAGGACGAATTTGGACAATCAATGGATTGTTTAGCTCAGTAAGAGGTGAATTAAATTTTCTCGCGAACTCGTCAGCCTGCAAGTATTCTATCTCTACTGTGGTTGTATCAACCTGGTTTGTCCTAAGTTTTGGTTCACCTAGAACCTCACTAATACCTACCGATTCGAAAGAACCGTTCGTGTCTAATCTCCGCCTTCGAGGGGCGGTGGAGGTTCCACTGTAATAAGTGAAGGAAGGTTTTGCAACTTGTTATCACTCTAGGAAACTCCTCTAGGTTGCAGCTCGAGGATGCCTGGTAACTTAAATATTTTTATGGTTTTCTAAGTGGATCAAGTCAAGTGACCTATAAACCTCACACTCTCAATACATGCATGAAACTCAATCAGGGATAAGGCTTCTAATTACCACTATTCAGAGGCTGACAATATGGTGCAGAGATGGAGAACTTATCATGCTGGCAGATCCATACATAGACAGATATATATAAATGGCTAATCATGACAAGGAAAGCACTTATAATTCAAATCACATCAATATGCTAATAGGGTGACAACTATCAGACATTAATTAACTTGAATCAAACCTGAATAACACATTCAAGCATAAGCATAGAATAGACAGAAAATGGAAGTTGAACGTATGATAACAAAAGAGCTTATATTAGGTCATGAGTAAAATGAGAATCTTGACAATAGTATTGGTCTACGAGTCCCCTGAAGTCGAACCCTTTCAATAAAATAAGTCTTAGGCTTTATAGCCTTTACAAAAATACTCAGATCCTGAAAACTTGGATCTGATTTAATAAAAATAAACAAAATAATTGTTTTTTTGCATAATTAGGTCACGAAACCCTAATTAACTATTAGTCTAACGATCTGAAGAATTCATTCACTGTTTGAACCTTCTGATAACTGAAGTAAGTACTGGCAATCAATGCCACTGGTCCTCTGCTGGTTAAGTCACTGTTTCACTTTGACAATTAAGTATTGGTGACCTTTTCTACTGTTATTTCACAGTAAAACTGAAGCACACCTTCCTTGATGTTTTCTTTAGCATCCTTCATCTTTATACTTCGTCCTTGAGCCATCCATGTTCGCCCAAAACTGGTCCTCTATGTCAAAATTTAATATTATGCCTCTGTCTTCTTTCGGTGGTTAAGAGGCCAAAATATCAGAACTGTTAGCTGCCGAAAGCGGGGCTTTCAGTGGCTAATGAACTACCTCAACGTCCGCCTAAGCCACCGAAAGCCCTGTTCTTCAAAAAATCATAGGCTTCCTCCAAAATTGTGCTTTCCAATCTATCTGCTTAGCTTTCTTCTTCAGCAAGCTCTATGCCAAGAGGGTTAACAGTAGCCTGGCTTGCTTGTGGAGGCTGAAGGCTAACTGCAACTTCAGCTACGGTTTCCAATGTGAGGTGGCTACTAGGGTTTAGCTTGGCCTCCTTCATCTAAAGTTTCTGAAGACTAATCATCCTATACAATCTTGTTTTATCCTTCAGGTATCTTTTATTTAGTCTCTTTGGGAAAATATACCTTTCTCTCTGCGCTAGGTAAGATTTATGCAACAACTTGTTCTACTAGTCAATGTAGCACTATTCCTCTTTACCTCTCTAACCAAAACTTCCATCTCATATACTTGCCTCAAAAACTAATTTATCTTTTGAGTCTTGGGCTTGCTAGAGGAAGCTTTCTCTGCTGCTTCATCTTGCTCTTTTGGTGTAGGTGATGGTAGCTCTTGAATCTCTTCTACAACCTGCAAAGCTAGGTCTGCACCTTCTTCTTGTTCCTCTTATGAATCTAAGTATGGCAGGTTCAAATTATTCTCACTGTGTGTTGCAACTTCCTGGCCTTCTCACTGAAATCCAAGTTTCTTTTGACCTTCTTGGATTTGGAAGAGGAGGGAGGTTATTATGCTGCTGCTGGGGATATAGCCCTTCTCTTTCTTTTCACACTTCTTGGTGTGTTGGACTTTTTGGCAGGAGACTTCCCCTTTTCTTCTGGCTGCAGGCCTGTTTCAAAACCATTCCAAAATAGTAAATAAGGCCATGCCATATTCCTCCTTTTCTGCAACTCTTGGATCAGCGGTTTGATGAGGCCATGATGAGACAGTCTGCCAGCAATCTTGGTTGGTTGGACCTTTACCTGGTGTGCCATCTTTGCCAAACTCCTATGCAAGTAAAAAGGCAAATTCAGTGGGCTTCTCCCTGTGAAGTGGTTCATCAACTTAAAATGGTAAACCATAGCTCTGTTACATCTCCCTTCACATGTTATGTAGACCACAATGGCCTTCAACAGTTGCTGCCACCTCTCTTCCAGCCAGGAGGATGGCACACTTTTCTTCCACACCACCTCCCTATGCTCAGGCTTCAGGTAAGATATGAATTCTACATCTTTTGGTATGGTGGTCTTAAACCACTTCTCTCCTGTGCTAGGAAGTTCAGTTACTTCAGTAATTAGGGTTTCATCTATCAGGAATTCTTCTTTTCCTATGACTGTCTTGGAGCCATCGAAGGAGAGGGAAAATGCCTCAGCCACCTGCTGGTGTGAACCTTGAATATTCTCACAAAAGCTATAGCAACCAGCATCTTTGAACAATTAATAGACCTCTGGATGTGCCTCCAGGTAACTGATGTCTCCCAAATCCTGCCTGAGAGCAGGTCTTCCCTTCTTCATCTTGCTAAATGCCACTCCTGGGTACCTGTAACAAATAAATTCAAGTTCTGTAGGATACTGTTTTAGCAGGCTGCTTATCATAGAAGACTTTTTGGTGGAGAGAAATGCTGAGGTCGAGGGTGGAATGTACTAGAGATTTGGCACTAATTATGAGGGCTTTCAACTTCATGATGGATGCTTAGGTCAAAGGGTGATGACTCATTTGATCTTTTCGAGACCCCTGCCCAACCATTATGGTAAGATCAATCCCTGGATACTCATTGGGATTTTCTGCAGTTCGGTGGATAGATGGAGGGAGAAGGAGAGTATCATCACATCAGTCATTATCAGTTTCAAATAATAACCTCATTACTCATTTCCTCATGCAGTTACATCGCCTCCTATCCTTTCGGTGGTTTATCACGCCATTTACTAATCGTTATCTTGCTAATGGGGTTTGATTTGATAGATTTCTAATCGTTTCTCTCTTTTACCTTTTCGGTGGTTAACAGCCTTCGGGAATTTGTATGCAAGTCACCGAAAATATGGCTTTCGATGGCTAATGAAATGATAATCCTTTCGCCCAAGCCACCGAAACCGTTTTCCCAATGTCGCGGTGAAACTCAGCTTTCGATGGATAGTGGTCTCCCTGAAAATCCCTTTTAACCGCTGAAAACCCATCCTTTTGGTGGCTAATAAAACGTCAGATCTTTCGCCTAAGCCACCGAAAGCGCTTTTTCCCCAACGCCTTTTTGCTTGCTTTCGGTGTTTAACGCCCTTCTTGAACTATTTACTAAGCTGCTGAAAGCATCACTTTTTGGTGGCTAATGAGATGTTTGAAGTGTCTCCTAAGCCACCGAAAGTGCCTTTACCAATGTCGCTTTTTGTTCACTTTCGATGGTTAATGAGTCGTTTGAAGTCTCACCTAAGCCACCGAAATTGTTTTTACCATTTACTCGCTCGGGCTCGCTTTCGATGGTTTACCTTTATCCTACGTTAAACTGTTAGCTACTGAAACAAAGCCTTTCGGTGGCTAATGAGCTATTAAGAACCCCGCCTAAGCCACCGAAAGCTAAAACTTCCAATTTCTTCAACCATAGCACAAACAGAGACCTTCGATTTGTTAGTCATCTTCAAATATTTCATGACATGAATCGAATTCTTCATACTATCAAAATAAATTTATTTTGGGAGATAACACAACCTTCTTGACCTTCTGAGAGGTTGGTCCTCCACTATTGAAAATTTGACTCTTCACACCCTAAGGCCGGATAAACACAAACAAACAACAGAGAAATCACTACAAAATTTCCTAAAGCCACAACAAACACAAGGGGTTTAATATATGCTTTCCAGAAGAAAGCTGAGAGACAGTTACTTGGCGTCCTTGAATATTTTCTTAGGCACAAGCGGAGGAATCACCCACTGCCCTCCTACATTTTCTACAAGGGTTACCTTCCAAGCCTGTCCAAGGTCAACCATAAATAGCCTTCCGGTGTACCTGTGTATGAACACTAGATGTCAGAGAGACTAAAGGCTACCTCAACTATATGGACAGTCTGGGGGGACAAGCACAAGCCTGGTTCGTACGCATGGGCAGGGTAGCAAAGCCGAAAACCTTGTCTAAGACAGAGTCCCCAGATGCACAAAAACCTTGGTCTACGCTTTGACAAGGAATCAGAGGGTTATCTCCTCAGTCGAAGCCTCCATGCGGCCTTGTGCTTAACTCCCGTTTGAGAGGAGCTTCCCATATACAATCAACATAGAAAAGGGTTTACTTATTGATTGGCCAACTACGTCGGAATTTAAACACTTATGGAGGGTTCAAACTTCCTATTCCACAAGTCTAGCTTGATCTATTTGGTGTATGACCCTATAAAATAAAACTTACTAATAATTTTTAAATTATATCGTTCATTTTAAGGGTTGTTCTTAGTCTGGTAAATGGCGTGAAAGACTGTGATATTATAGACTCGATAAGAAAAATAAAAATGATGTATAAAGCAAATTCCAAAGCAAATTGCAACTACTTAAACCAAATTTCTTTTCTTTTTTGTAAATGTAAGCTAATGAAATTGAAACTAAGTGTAGGAAAACTAAGAATTCTTTTTATAATTTTTGAAATTTTATTTGAAAATATTGAAAAGAAAATGACTGAATGCAACTAAATGCAAAACTATAAAATGTTTTTTCTTCACTTTTTTCAAATTATTCAAAAACTATAATGCACCTAAATGCAAATTTTTGAGCGAGTTTGAATAATCAGAACATATAAAAAGAGAAATGAAGTATAGCGGACCGACAATAGCCAACTTCAACCAAACAGGAAGAAAACTTGATAAAAAGCTAACTTGGAAAAACTAATGAGTAAAATCCACTAGATTTGCTAAAGAACAAGTGACACACTAACACTACACAAAGAAACGCAGAGTATAAGGTATCTAAATCCTTGATCACTGACTCAAACCCAAAGCACTAAACTTATAAACTAAGCAAGAGGACCAACTTCAAATCACTAGATGAAAGAAGATTCAAACAAAGAAAACTCAAAGGCTTAACAACAAGCAAAAAGTATGGCATACGGGACTTTAGACTCACAGAGTCATGCCGACAACAAAAGACCCCTAAGCAGACAAAAATCAACCACGGCAGGGACAAGCAAACCCTACCCAAAATTTTATGCTACTACAGGATATACCCAACTGTCTTATAGAGAAACATGCGTACCATACTTGACTGTCTTATAGAGCAACCCGCGTATACAAGTTGCTATACACGACTATGTCTAACAGCAACCCAGGTATACAACAACAAAAAAATTCAAAGAAAAATAATAGTAAAGGTCTCTGGACACACTACACTGCAAATCAAAGGCAAGATAAAAATACCACACTCAGAATCAGAGCAAAGACTGGTAAAGCACCTACAGGATGAACCCACAACAGGTTGGACTCCCCAACAGAGTCGCCAGTTCTGTTGTTCAGGATATTGCACCCTTGTAACCTAGGGTCTGGGGTCACCAACTTACTACTAACTTGCAGAAATTCAGCTTTTTACAGAGAATGTAAAGAGAATAGGAAGAAAGTATTGACTTACCCGATTAACGACGGTTGATCCAAGCTTGATCTTCCCTCGCTCCACTTCTCTCCAAAGCTTCTAGGGATGCACCTCTTCACCTACAAAGAGAGAATCCTTCAAGTAATATTTCATGCATATATATATCAGAGGTTAGATGAAAAGCATATAAATAATATAATCAAACATGTTCATTAAACCAATATACATGAAATAGACACAATACAATATTGGAAGAAGAATTATCTTTATTGACAAGCAGTGAATAAGATAAGAATACAACCCAGCTTCTGACACAAGGACTCCTCTGCAACCAAAGGACTCTGAGTTCTGCTGCTCCAAGATTCTGAAGATATACCACCAGCATAACTTTACTCTCCAAAATTGATTGATTAGCCCCACCCCAAGGCCTCTATTTATACTTTGGGAAATATAGTAGTTTCGAAGGTTGGGATGGTTGAGATAGTTGGTATAGTTATGGATTAGGACCCAACTAATCTCATCTAATCTCGATTTATTTTTTTTAATGTCAAATTAAGGTATATGCGAGTATTTATATAGGAAACTTGTGTATGACACGCGTGTTGCTCAAAGGGAACTCGCGTATGCAAGTATACACGGGTTACAATGCACATAGTCGTGTATGACACGCAATTTGCAATGCACATAGTCACGTATGCATAACAAAACTCAGAATAAAAATCTATAAGGCTGGTCTGAAGATAATGCATCAAAAGGTCATGGACATCTATAGTGTTTTGGCCACTTCAATCCCAATTTGTCCTTTTTGTGTACCAACATGAGGAATGTTAGCACTCGGAGGGAGAAGTGCCATTTTGGCTGATAACACTCTAACATACCACTCCCAAAGGAATCAAGTTGGTGCGACATAGGTAATAAAGAAGTTTCACACTTCCAAAGTTTTTATGATTTTGACAATATCTAATTTTTTTGGTGTACTAAGATCACTTATGTTACACTAAATGCATATGTGGGACCAATGAGTCCAGCTAGTGCATCCCCTATTCAACGCCAAGGGGAGGTAAGGGATATGCATGATCAAGATGCAGGAGCGGACCTAGTAGAGACAGAGCAGAACAAGGAGATGATTACAGCTAGGATGCCAGAGGTATCCCTGGATGAGTTTCCTTGAGAATACCAGCATCATCCTGTAGGGGTTCCTAGGAAGATCAAGCGTTTACTTCGCCTAGTATCCTGAGCAACAATATGCTATCATGATCGTTATGACTATCCTTCTAGCCCTATTATCTATTTAGTTTTTTATGAAAGCATACGAGCTTTAGAGTTTTTGAGCAAGTGCTGACTGAAATCTTATGAGCTTCGTAATTTTGTCTTAGCACATTTTTGTAAAATTTTTTGTGATGGGTCCCACATGGTCAGCTATTTATGCATTAACATTTTATTATTATGTTATGTTCTACTTTCAAAGATGTGTAATGTGCTATTTTAAAATTTAATTAGCTAGTGAATCAGCAACCGTATTCATGTACCTCGGGATGTGTTGATATCAAATGAGCACAAAAGATATCTCTAAGAGGTTTATTCTTATGGAAAGACAGAGTAATATAGGTTCACAGCTGGTGTATATCCGATTTAGATGAGAGACAATGATCTAAGAACCCAAATAAATAGTAAGGTGGTCCACACCTCGGGAGGAGGCTTCAGGGAGTAAACTGATTATTGCTTGATATTCGACAGTGTTGTTAGTTGTGGAGCCTAGGAATACTCCTCCTAAGCTTACCAATTCATCGGTAGGGGAATAAAGTATCCATGTTGTCAAAGCAAGGTTACAAGTGTGTCAGCTAGCACCGCCTGCAAATCCATAATAGGTTGTCATATGCATATCTAGACAAGACATAGTATAAGCCACTATAACTTAAAAGCGTTTACTTCGCCTAGTATCCTGAGCAACAATATGCTACCATGATCGTTATGACTATCCTTCTAGCCCTATTATCTATTTAGTTTTTTTATGAAAGCATACGAGCTTTAGAGTTTTTGAGCAAGTGCTGACTAAAATCTTATGAGCTTCGTAATTTTGTCTTAGCACATTTTTGTAAAATTTTTGTGATGCTTAATACAATAGACTTTATCGGTTTTATATACAATGTGTTTATGGTGAAAGTGGGTCCCACATGGTTAGTTATTTATGCATTAACATTTTTTTATTATGTTATGTTCTACTTTCAAAGATGTGTAATGTGCTATTTTAAAATTTAATTAGCTAGTGAATCAACAACCGTATTCATGTACCTCGGGATGTGTTGATATCAAATGAGCACAAAAGATATCTCTAAGAGGTTTATTCTTATGGAAAGACAGAGTAATATAGGTTCACAACTGGTGTATATCCAATTTAGATGAGAGACAATGATCTAAGAACCCAAATAAATAGTAAGGTGGTCCACACCTCGGGAGGACGCTTCAAGGAGTAAACTGATTATTGCTTGATATTCGATAGTGTTGTTAGTTGTGGAGCCTAGGAATACTCCTCCTAAGCTTACCAATTCATCGGTAGGGAAATAAAGTATCCATGTTGTCAAAGCAAGGTTACAATTGTGTCAACTAGCACCGCCTGCAAATCCATAATAGGTTGTCATATGCATATCTAGACAGGACATAGTATAAGCCACTATAGCTTAAAAGACCCTTGTACTCAAGAAGAAAAACTCACACCATAATGCACACATTATGTACAAAGTACCTATGCAGGGTGATCCTAAGCACATTCTCTTAAGGTAGATCCAATTGCTAGGCTCTCCTAGAGATATCTCATCATAGTCGACTAATTCATAAGGCCCTTTCTCTAAGACATGTTTTACAATATAGGGACCACGGAACATGAGCTCAAGTTTACCTGCCCCCAACTTGTCATGCATTTGGTCATATGCAAGGACCACGTCACCTATGTTGAAATTACGAGGTTTGATAGATTTATGATATTGGACCTTGATACATTTTTTATGTGATTTATTGGCAAGCGCAGCATCGCGATAGGTTTCATCAAGTTTTGCTAAGTAAAGAAATATTTCTTCCTAAGCTGTGTTGTGTAGTGATAATTCAACTACTAGTTTTAAGGACAGAATTTCACACTCTATAGGTAGAACTTCCTCTAGACCATACACTAACTATAAAGGTGTAAATCCAGAAGTGGTTTTTATCGAGGTTTTATATTCCCATAGAAATGAGAAAAACATTAGGTGCCAATTTGACTTATGAATTCCCACCATGAGTTGTATCATAGTTTTTAAAACTTTATTAATGGTTTCTAGTTGTCCATTCGCTTTGGGGTAGTAAGGAGTTGGGTTCTCATGACGAAAACCTAATTTAGCACTTGATTCAATTACCATTTTATTTTGGAAGTGTGAGTTGTGGTTTGTGACTATGGCTTACAAGACACCGGACCTGGCAATGATGTGGTTGAACATGAAGAGTGCAGCAATGTTGTCATCTTCTTCATACGTAGGCATCGCCTTGTCCCATTTTTTAAAGTAGTCCACAAATACTATGATATAGTCATGCCCCCCAAGCCGAGGTGGGATTACAGTGCATGAAATCAATGCCCCATTTGGAAAAAGGACCAACGACAATAATGGGATAAGCGGGGCGGGATGAGTCCGCTTTTTGGAATGAAAAAGATGACATGGAAGGAATTTCTTGATAGCCTCAATACAATATTTAAAAATTGATGGATAGAAGTATCCAGCTCGTAGTATTTTTGGGGAAATAGCCATCCCAGAAAGATGACTACCACATGCCCTGGAGTGTCATTCATTCAAGATATGCTCAGCCTCTTCATGAATCAAACATCATCGTAAAATCCAGTAAATACCCCAACAATATAAAGTATCACCGACTATGATGTAAAACTTTGCATGATGGCGTATACGACGGCACTCATCACACAATCAATTTGTCCAAAATCACTGGGTTTGGAGATACAATGAGATATCCCCATACCACAGGTCAGACATGTGGTCAGGAATACTAACTCATCAGGAAGAGAGTCCATTGACTCAAGCTCTTGTGTAGAACGAGGAAGTTCACACATAAGTTATGAAAATAGAATCCTGTAGGATAACTATCCAATGGGAATACTTTTCCCCTGATGTTTGACGAGTACATATGTAATGCATTGGGTTAGACTTTGCTAAAACAGTCATTGTGAGAAGGAGAATATAGTGTCAAAATATTTGGACAGCAATAATAATTGCCAAAGCTAACTTCTCAACATGTGAATAGTGTGTGGCAGGGTCATCAAGATTCTTACTGGACTAATAGATCACATGCTCTTGGTCGGTTCGATATTCTCATATTAGAACCATGCCAATGGTAGAGACGGAAGCTATGAGATAAAGGAGATAATCCCTGATGTAATCACGTGGCTGCAATACGAGTGCGTGTGTGATGACGTGTTTGAGGTTTTCAAATACTTGTTGAGCATAATCATCCCAAACAAAGGGTGTTACTTTTCTAAGCAATCGCATAAAACCATGGGTTTTCTCTACATACTTACATATGAAACGACACATAAATTTTTCCTTCCCTTGCAACCCTAAAGTTCTGTAATGTTGGTGGGAGTTGGTAGGGCTAAAATGGCCTCCACCTTAAGGGCATCAATTTGGATACCGTCTTTTAAAACAATGAGGCAAAGAAGTTCTCTGACCTCGACACAAAATATGCACTTTTGATGATTAAGTTGGATATTGTAGTGGCGATATCGGAGGAAAATTGTCGTTAAGTGGTCAATATGGAACTAATGACGATGTGAATGAGTTGGTAGATCATAAAGGTAAGGGTCCACTATGTTTTTAATATCATGAAAGGCATACAACAAGGCCCACTGGAATTTAGAACCAACATTCTTTAGGCTAAAAGGTAGTTTGTGATAAGCAAACATACCCCAAGGGTAGATGAAAGCATTCTTAAGTTGGTCTATTGGGTGAATCTCGATCTGATTGTAGCTGGAGAATCCATCCATGAATGAAATGATGACACTACCAGTGTAGTTATCAATGATTTGGTTGATAAAGGGAGTGGGGTAGTTGTCCTTAGGATAAGCTCTGTTTAAATCCTTATAATCAACGTTAACTCTAATGAATCCTTGTTTTTCTGCCACAGGAATGGTGTTAGAGACCCAGTCTGTTAGGGGGACAAGGTAAATGAAACTGACTTCTAGGAGATTTTTAATTTCTGCTTTGAAATACGCAATCGTTCGAGAGTGCATTGGTTGGATTTTATTTCAAACAGGTTTTTCCCCATTTTAAGTCTTAATTTCGTGGACGACTATAGTCGGGTCAATACCTGGCATTTCTTTGTAGCTCCACGTAAATACGTCACATAATTGTCTGAATAAGGCCTTATAAGCTTCATTTTCTTCAGAAGAATAAGTTCGGCTAATAAAAGTGTGTTCCATGACATCAGGTTTCACTAAAATGTCGACTGAAGGCATAATGTTTGCCAAATTTCCTTCGGTCAGCCTACCTTGTGTGAGGATAGGAGAGTAATGGTTTACCACATCTGGTGAAATAATGGTCGAAATGTTGTTCTCCACCATATCCAAAGGAGGCAATAAATATGAACTATTATGGTGTTCTTCCTACGGAAGCTCATCCAATCTCATGATTTCCATGATGGACTCATCGGAGGGGAAAGTTTGAAGAAGAGAATCCGACGATAGTGAAGAAGAGTTGAGCCAAGACGATAGATATTAAGGATGAGATGCCATTAAATGATGGTCATCAGACATAGGATAATAGGTTATCAATTAAACGACATGGTGTGTAGCCTAAGTCAGGCTAAGGAGCATATGCTCTCCAATTGAGTCAAGTTCTGAAAAGATGGGAACAATCTAAGGATCAGGTGAGTTGAAGGGGTGTAGAATTGAGGAAGAGATCATGTTCACCGTCGTGGTAAGCAATGGGGAGTCAGGTACTGTAAAAACTCCCATTAGAGATGAATATTTCAGGATTTCGACCCCTACACTCTCATAACTAGGCACAATTTTCCCTAAAAGAGGGACATTATTTATCGGGTGAGAGTTAGTATCTGGTGAACAAAAATCTAACTTATTAATCGTAATGATATTCCATTGATGGGGAAATTGTAAAACAGGGAATATTGATGATGATATGGCAGTCATGGCATAAAAGCAATTCCATCCAAATAATAAATTGTAATCTAAAGGTGTGTCAATTACTTCAACTTGAATGGAAACAGTTTTTTCTTCTAACTTAATAGCCAATGTTTGCAACAAGTCGTGTGGTTTAAATTTGTGTCCATCAAATACTTTGAGGGTAGTGGGATATTGATTTATCTTGGGAGACCCAATGGCTCTCCAACATGATAAGGAAATGACGGAAGTTGAAGCTCCTTCATCTAGAATGGTTCGATGGATTATTTTCCCGGCAATGTTAGTACTAATTTGAAAGTAAAGTTGGTGGGAAAGTCTCGACTAGAGGTACTCTAGCTTAAACATAATGACATTAGACGTCTCTGGGTCAATCTCTCCAATAACTGATAATAGGTTCTTATGTTGTGTAGGACAATGTTGTAAGAGAGGGTTGACATTGCACAAGGGGCTTGGAACAAATCTTCAATGATGTTGTAGTTTTGGGAAGCCCAAGCATTAGGGTTGAAAGTGGCCTTTTGAATTGTACTTTTGGGTGGCCACAAAACCGTATCCAAAGAGGGTTTCTCAATAGTGATAGGACCTTGAGGAGTGGTAGTTTCAAGAATGAATGATTTTTCAATAGTGTTTGTGTTCAACTACTTATCTAGAGAGGACTCACACATCTTTGTTCTAGTAGTCAAATTGACCATTTCACTACTCATCATAAACACATACATGGTTGTAGATGATTCTCCTTATGGTGCAGGTTGTTGTTGGACATCAAGTTGTTGTTGCAATGGGGGAAATAGGTCTATTAGGATTCCAGATTGAGAGTTCCATTTTAGGAATTTTTCAACTTCTTCTCGACGAGGTCACTACCTTGTGAAGTAGTTGTCCCCGCCCATTAAACATGTATACTTTTCTTACAACGAAAGAAGTGTTCTCGTTAGAAGACATAGATTTCGAGGTTAAGTGCTTTGCAAATGGAAAATCTAGAGACATTGAAGGCTACCAAGCGAAAATCTTAAAAATTGGAGGACATGTCCTCATCCCGCACATCTACAAACTCTTTAATCTAGCGGTCTAGAAAGGGTTTCCTACACCTTGGAATCAAAACCTCATTATTCCTATTTTCAAAATTGGTGATAAAAATGACCCCTATAATTATTAGAATAATGTGATTATCCCTCTCTTAGCTAAGTTATATGGTATTATATTAGAAAAGAAGATCAATGAATGGCTAGAAATGGAAGGTAAGTGGGATAAAGGCCAAGCAAGTTTTATTAGAAATCATTTAACCACGAACCACCTCGTTACAATAAGGATCATTGCAAAGGAATTCCATAATTATAATTTTGACATATTTTGTTACTTTGTGGATTTTAAAAGAGCTTTTGATACAATGCCTAGAAATAATATGTGGAATAAGATAGAGGAGCTTAAGGTTCTTTTTGAGTTGAGAGCTGCCACGATAAGGTTATACGAAAAGGTCTTTGCCAAGTTTAATAATAATGAGGGGTGGGAAACATATATAAATTGTAATATTGGAGTTAAACAAGGATGCGCCCTCTCACATACCCTTTTTGGAATTTACAATGATAAGCTAGAAAAGTATTAAGAATAAGTAGGTTGCGTCGGTACAATCTTCGCTGGGATAGATATCATCCTCCTAGTTTATGTTGAGGATATTGTTCTTATGGAAAGGTGTCCTTCTGATATCTATAAGTAATTAAGAATCCTTAAATATTTTTGCTCTAACATGGGAATGAATGTTAACACCGACAAGACAAAAAACTAATTATAAGATCTAAGAAAGACACCTATGCAAATTTGATTTATGATAATAGAAATATAGAGAAAGTGACTTCTTACAAGTATCTCAGAATTGATATTCATCACAAGCTCAATTGGAACTATAGCATTGAGAAAAGGATTATTGGAGGATGGAAAGCTTATTTTGGTCTAAAAAATTATTGTAAATCAGTCAATCTGGTCATGTGGGATAAAAATAAGTTCCTCTTTGAAACTCTTGTCATCCCTGTTATCTTCTATGGTCGTGAAGTATGGGGGTGCAACATTTCTAAAGAATCTTGGAGGAAGTTTGAGAAAATCCAGAAGCGGTTTATAACTTATAACCTCATAATTAAAATCAATACTCCTTATCATATTCTCCTCATAGAAGTGGGTCTTTCCCCCATTGAGAGCATAGCTATGACTAGGTACATGATGTACAAGCATAAGATAAATAACATGGAAAATGAGAGACTTCCTAAAATTGCTTTAAACAAAAGTCAAAACCAACTACGCCTCAAGCAGTGTTGGTGTAAATATACCATGTCTTGGTTAAACCATTGGGGCATTGATGAAAACGGCATTTTACAAAACATTGATAATGTCAAAATATTATTACTTCTAAGTGTAAAGAGAAATTTTGGTGTGAGGAAAATTTAGTGGTTAAGAGAAAATTAAGATACTACAAGGAGGTCATTAATCCTAACTTAGAAGATCAGAAGTATCTCTCGGTAGTAACTAGCTCATGGAAGAAAATTAATATAGCCAAGATTAGAACGAACTCTAATGAACTCCATAGCAAAACAGGGTGTTGGTCTATTCCTACAACTCCATGGTCATAAAGGGTTTTCCATCTGTGTGGGTCTATGAGCGTTGAGGATGAAAATCACTTTCTCTTAGAGTGTCTTGCTTACACCCATATTAGATCTAAGTTTCATAGTATTTGATACAATACAAACCTTTATAACCTCCTAACTTGCCAAAACTATAGTGAGCTTGGAAAGCTTCTTGGCAAGATTTTTGAGGACATGACTTGGCAAGCTTTTTGAGGACATGAACAATATTTTAAAGTAAGCCAAGTATTATCCTTCTTAAGGTCTGATATACCAAAGTTGGTCTCAGTGGATGTTAATTATCATCACTTAGCCTTATGTTTTGGGTTGGCATCAGTCGTCTCATGGTTGGGTTTATTATCCTGTTGGTTGGAAGACTTTTTGGATTTTCCTTTGGTCTTCTTCTTATCGTCAATTTTTTATATGAATTTACTTCAGCGGTTTGAGTAGGAAGAGATGGTTGTGGGGAGTTTTGGTCATCTTGCTTTGAATTTGGATTCGAGGTTGATTAACTAAAAGATCCAGCTGATTGGGATGTAGGCTAGGTTTGGATGGAACCAACAACGCAATCGAAATGAGGTCCCATGGTTGATCGATCTGGGTCAGTAGTAGGGAGAGGAGAATTCAGAATTATGTCATATAATGTCCCAGATTGAGCATATAAGAGGTCTAGATACTAAGTGCATGCAATGCCTTGTTCTTCAATAACTAATCCACCCATAGATACATCCTTGGAGATGACAGGAAGTAGTGATTTAGTGAACCAATCAGCAAGTAATTGGTCCAGAAATGGATCTTCTATCAATCTACGTCTCCTCCTCCATTCATGAATATGATTATAAATTTGAGTAGAGGTGGGTTTCATAGTGGATGGGTAATTGAAAATGCGTTAAAAAGGCCATATCCAGGGATCGAAAGTCCATAAAAGAATGTGATGCTAATTCAATGTACCATTTGGTGGTAGATCTGGTGAGGGTCCTCTGAAAAAGTCTCAAATGGATAGAATCATCCATGAGAGAGTTGGAGGAACACCACAAGTGATAAGTCATCACGTGGTTCTTTGGATCTTCACCAGATTTACTGTCAAATTTAGATATGTCTGAAGAAAATTTAACAGGAATTATTGGCTACAAAGGATCATGTTGTATGGGATCATTAGTCAAGCATGACAGGTCTGGCAGATCGAGCATAGATACAAATGGCAATTATCAGTTTGGATGCGGATATTGGTAGTATTGACATGGAATTTGTGTACCAGTAGGGCCATAAACTGATTAATGAAAAGTTGTTTATAGTACTCCCATAACATGTTGATTATGTGGTGGTGGGCCTCCAAGTGATTCTCTAAGTGGTCCTCCGGGTGTGCTTCTAGGTGGTCATTTTGATGATCTTCTAGGTGGTCCTCTGGGTGGTCCTCCTGGTGGTCCTCTCGATGGTCCTTCATATGGTCCCCTGAATGGTTTTTCGTCTGGTATTCCAGGTGATACTCTAGGTGGTCCTCTAGGTTTGGGGGCTTTTATCGATATGGGTTAGCCCCATGAGGTATTCATATTATCGGGGTAGGGGATCTAAATATAAACGTTTACTAGGACAACTGGTTGGTATCCTTGATTTAACATTGTAGTTTTATTCCCAGGATAAGCATATACCCATGTGGTTTGACTAGACATAGGTTAAACCCATGATGGTTAGACTGTGGCTGGAGGAGGGAGAAACACACCTCTAGTCGCGGTGTAACCACTAACTACGGGTTGTCCCAAAGAAACACATTTCCCAATGGTTGAAAAAAGTCTTTTGATTGTCGAAGTAACCTGGGCTAAGGATTTCCCCCCCAGGCATTGGATTTGAAGGAGAATTTGAACCAATCAAGAGATTTTGGAATGGTAGGTTTGGAATGAAGGGATGACCCGGATCATAAGAAACCACACTTTGTACCACTGTTCTTGAAGCAGTGACACAATAAAGTCGAGTAGGAGTGTGGTATTCAGGATTGGCTACTTTCGAAGTAGAAGGAAGAGAAGGGAATCTCTGTCATCTCACATTCTCCCCCAGCATACGTAAGTGAGACATAGTATTATGAACCGATTCAAAAAAGTCATCGTTTGAGAGAAACGTTGTGGGTTGTGGAGGTGGGGGTGGAACATATGACATAGTTGAAGTACTATATTCGAAAATAGATTATCCTAAGTAAGTGTCACAAAATGGATCGGTTGGACCAAATTCAGATTCTACGGGATCATCTGGCGGTTGGGAGAATACCCAATCCTGTGCCCCATAATATCCTTCAAGTGGGAAATGAAAAGTCAAGTCGTGCAAAGAAGGTTGTTGAACCACTACCAGAGTACGGGTAGATATATTCTCAAGAGGAGAATAATCTTCTCTGGATTCAGTAACCAGTGTATCTTCTCCATGTAGATCAACCGTAACATGTTGGTCCATGGTTACCCATTCACTTCCCTCCCCAGCGGGCGGGATATTCAAGTGGTAAACCCTATTTCCTGTGAGATCTACTCATAGGTTTCTTAGCCAGAAATTTTGTCCCAAGATTGTTTCTAAAAGCATTCTAATAAAAAACACACACACAAAAATTCCTATACTAGCTAAGGCCATAAGCAGAGTTAGGTGATAAGGGGGTTAAGTAAGTCGGATCCTCACCAAGAGTGTTAAGTCATCTCAACTTGCTATATACCGCAGGGTCCAACAATAAAACATGACAAGAAGGATTGGGACTGTACCCTTGCCTGAATACCCGACTACCTAGATGGTACATGTGTAGTATATCCCTAGGTGTTTTTCTCGGTGTATTTCTCCAACAAGACATTCGATGGATTTACTCGATTTGTTCCAGGTTGCTATAGGGATCTCACTATATACTCAAGGTACGTGGGAGCTCAAATCTGTGTTAGTGTTGTCTAATGCACAACCATTCGAAAGGGGCCTTCCGATATACCATCGAGTACATGAAGAACCTTTCTATATACCTCAAGGGTACATGAAAAGTTATCTGATATACCGATTAGTACGTGGAAGAACCGCACAATCCTTGTTATGCGGTGCAGGAAATAAACGACCTTGCCTATGTTCTTAGACGCTGGAACACGTCTTCTAGACTATCACTCAAGTTTCTAATAGATTTTATCCTAAGATACCGCTTTATTTTAACTTGAATGGTTAATGGAATTATGGAGTGTGGAACGACTGCAAAACCTATGCAAGGCTTAAATGTAATGCAAGTCTTCTTTTCAGTGAGATCTAAGTAGAGCAAAGAGAGATATATTTTTCTTCCTTTCAGATAATCAATTGAAATACCATACTAACTCAGTGCTCTTCTTTTTCAATCCAAAATACATGTAATCACATTCTTTGA
The DNA here is from genome assembly GCA_001517045.1 of Pseudotsuga menziesii. Classification (NCBI taxonomy): domain Eukaryota; kingdom Viridiplantae; phylum Streptophyta; class Pinopsida; order Pinales; family Pinaceae; genus Pseudotsuga; species Pseudotsuga menziesii. Next base: position 7,371 of record LPNX010995353.1, on the reverse strand, counting down.
ATCGATTCAAGCAATAATGACAACATGCAACAAACTATCTCTTTTTTCTTTCGTTTTTCAAACCAAAAGTTGAAACTAAGACTTAAAATGAAGAAAATATGAACTTTATTTGAACTTCCAAACGTTGAAATTTCAAGCAAAGAAACAAAGATTATGTGTAAATTACTAATGAAAATCCATTCACTTTGTTTTCACTCTTAGAATTTGAAATCAACTTGGCATTTCTACCAAAGGAATGGAATTTGAAAGAAAGTCACCCAACACTAGTGGATTCAGATGATCAAAGTCAAACTCATAAACACACTATTTTACCAACAACACACTTTTTGTGAAATAAAAATACTTAAATCAGTACAAGGTAAGGCTACCAAAGAGTCATAAGACAAGCTGCTATGAGCAAGAATCAGGGCTAGCTCAAAGACTCAAGCATCTACTTGACTACAAGAACTCAACAAAATTAGTGCAAGCTTCAAAGTCCACTGATTTTCGATTAATAAAGGAATTACTAGGTCTGGAGAGACTAAGACTGAGACTTGGAGAGATCTCTGATATGCATCTAAATCAAGCAGGGGAAGGGGGTGGGCCGTACTACAAAAATTTGTAGATTGACGCAACTTGTTGTGTAACACAACGCATCTAGAAGATATGACACATCTTAATAATACACCCATGTGCATCCTCTACGCGATTTAGATTATGTGCAAAGCATGACTGTGACAGTCAACGCTCTGTGGCCAAATACAAGGTGCCTCGAGTTTATAATTTGTTTTTAAATGCCCAAAAAAAATCCCAATCACTCAAAACCACTCAAAGACCCTAGAATACCAAGAAAACTATTAGTCCAACATAACAAAGTAAGGGCTAAGAACAACTCAATGCAAGTGAGATAGATTAGAAACGATCCCTAGTATGTTCTCTAATTTTGTTTGATAGATTATTCCCTAACACAGATGCAAGTGGACCTCCTTAGTCTATACTACCAAGATCTAGATCAAAGAGCCACAGATGTATATCCTTTCACCTAGATAAATCAAATAACTACAAAGAGGTAGGATTAGGAGGGATTGGCTTTTATTCTGATGTTTGTCTCTGCCCTTTTGACGTGAATACAATCCAACTTTGTATGCACTAGTACCTGCAATTAGTTGAATGCAAACAAGATGCAAGCTGATAGAACTAATGATAACAATATTTATCTAATCAATTAACCAAGGAGACTTGATATAAAGAAACATATCATTTGTATAAAGAGCAATAAAAAGGAAATGATACAACCGTTGAGGCCTTGGAATTGTATTTTCTTCCCGATGATCTCTCTCCACCAATAGGTCACACTTACAAAAATATGAGCAACATCACTCTAATGGAAGTCTGGACCAAATCCTACAGCATATGCCTACTATATCCTTTCTCCCCCCAAACCCATAGCCCATACATTCTAAATGGGTCGACGCTCCTTGAAATAGAGGAAAAATGTGTGGCTAACGCATGATACAAACAATGCAAAACGCGACTCTGGAGGTCAACACTCCTTGGTAGGTAAGTAAATAGCGTCAATGTCACAAGACAAAGTGACTCTGGAGTAGAGGAAATAATGATTCATCCACCTGTTGATTGATTTAAGGGACTAAGGCAATGAGGTAGTACATGATTGGTCAAGGTGACGAGAATTCCCTGTAGCATGGCTCTATAAGTGGAGTTAATGATGGATCTAGCTTTGGTCGGAGATATATTGATGATGCCTTTCTTGGCATTTGTGGAGCAGATATGTCATAGCAGTTATTGCACTGGAGATATATTATTTAACATATTGTATCGTTACTTTGATGTTGTATATGTTTTAATCTATATATATACTACATTTTTCATGTTTGTGTTGACGTTTATTTACTTGTGTGGTGAAAATAAAGATCATGGAACGTTAATTATGTTTATGTGTATTATTAGTTATGTGTGTTAGATGATGTTTAAATATGTTAGATGTAGATGTTACCTAAATATGTGACGTAATGTTTATGATTGTACATTCATGCTTATTTTCAGTTTTATGTTATTGATGTTATGATGGTATATATGATGGTGTTTATTTTTATGTTTGTTAGATGCTAACAATGATAGAAATGGTATGTTTATGTTTATGTTTATGTCTTGAAAATGATGATGATGCATGTGTGTTTTTCTTAAAACTTGTGGTTATGTTTATGTTTATGTTTACGATGGCATGATCATGATGTTTATGTTTGTTAGGAGTTAAAAATGATGATGATCGTATTGCTTATGTAAAATAACTTTGTACTTTTCAAAATCATGTGCATCTTTAAATCACTATGTATCAATTTAGTCAACAAAAACATCACAATTTGCATTGTAAATTATGATATAGAACAATTTTTTGTATGACTTAACAAGTTTTAAGCATTAGACCTTCATAAATAAAGTTATTTGGTTTTTAATTTTGGTCTATATCTATACCCTTTCGACCATTTTTCATATTAAATAATTTCAACCTAAATTTCATAGACAATTGGAAATATGGTGGTTAGGAAATGAATTTGAAAGTATGGTTGGTTGGTTTCCAGGCCATTTAAATGTGAAAAAATGGATTGGAGTAATGATAATTTAAAATTAATGTTTCATTAACTAGCGTAATATAGGTTAAATTTTGTATTTTTAAATAATATAATTGAATTAAATATTTTTATAAATTTTGTATTGATAATGGATGAAGTTGTGGCAACTCTATGATTTATTATTGTTGTATAATTTGTCATAGTACCGTGTTTATAATTTTTATAGTTTGTCATTTTTTTAAAATTGGTATTCATATTGTCCTTGTATAATTTCTATGGATATTATAATTTACTATAATTGTCTTAATAATGTAGAATATTTGTCATAATATTTTTTTATGTTGTGTTTCACAAACTTCCTAGCAGGGTTGCTACATCCACAGGAATAAATCACAAGGGGCTCACCCGAAGGGGCCGCACTCATTCGCTCTGATTACATAGATAACTTGATGGGGACGTCAAGTGAGGCCCTTATATAGCAACGTATATCCATCCAGGGATTTCAACCCGAGACCTATTGCTCACAACTTACAGCACTCAACCACTTGAGTGTCACGTCCCCTCCCGCCTCGAAGGAGAGAACATGACCCAACTCTTCTACCTGAGTTACCTATCTCTAATTATGCTTTTGCATGATGATTCCCAATTATTTTTTTCCTTAAATATATACACAACCAAGAATTTCCCTTGCTAATGCTCTGATCCGGACCGTGTATAACTCTTTATCTTCCCCAATCACAGAGAGATCAAATGGTGGAGAATCATCCCGCAGAAAACCAACGGTGCGGAGAGCTTCACTTGCAGAATCGGAAACATAACAAAATTTTACTATCGCACCCCGCATCCCGCAAATTGCGGAAAGCAGATTTCGCCAAATGACGTTTATGCATCCCGCAAGTTGTGGAAAGGGAATTGCGGAAAACATATTTCACCAAATGACGTTTCTGCATCCCACAACCTACAAGTTGTGGAAAGGGAATTGCGGAAGGGAAAATGCAGAGTCCAAACTTCTGCAAAGTGCATTTCTGCATCCCATAGGTTGCAGAAAGGAAGTTGCGGAAGGAAAAAACTGCGAAAATTAGATCTACTCATGAAAATGTCTAAGTCTAAAACTGATTTTGAGCATTCGGGCCATCACAAATCCGGTCAATCTAGCTCCATAACAACTTAGAAAATTCATTGAAATAAAATTACATACACATATACATCATTCATGAAATATACATCTACATCAAATACATTCCATTCAAGCATTCATCATATTCATATTCATTTATAAACAAGTAATGTTGCAGGGATTGAAACACAAGAAGCTTGTCCGATAACCATCTATGTTGCTGCAATGTTCCACCCAACCATAGGCCAGTATGCTCATTAATCTCTTAGCAGCACTGCCACCCCCGAGATGGGCATGATTTTCCTAAGGAATAAGGAACACTAGCAGACTTCCCCATAACCAAGGAAACAATAAAACTCAGCCAAGCCAACATAGTTGGGTTTATTAGAATTACATAGGCAGTGATTTACACATAGCCAAAGTTTATAAAAATCATAGCCAAGCCAACAATTGGGTTTATCAGAAGCTGGAAGGGTCCCAGCTAACCTTGGAAAAATTGTTGAAAAATCCAAGAAACACCCGTCAGCACGGGCATGCCTCGAAAGGGACGCCCGCGAACACCAAAAGTAAGTAATGAAGGTAATTTCCTGGAATTGCAGAGGGCTCGGTAGCAAAGGTAAGGAAGAATCTATGATAGATCTAATATCCCTACATCAACCCGACATCTTGCTGATCCAGGAAACAAAGCTGGAGGAGACTGCATTCCTCCAAATTAGTAAAATGTTTTGGAAAAAAAATGGAACTGCTGCTTTAAGCTCTAGGGGAGCATCCGGGGGTATAGGAACCCTCTGGGATGACAGAAAATACGATGTTATGGACACCAAAATCAGCACCCACTGGATCCTCACCGTGCTGAGACAAATAGACACCAACTCCCTGGTAAGTATTTTTAACATCTATGCACCTAACTCTTATGGTGAAAAAATAAACTGTTGGAATCTTCTCCGTGAAGAACGCTCTAATCTGCAGGGTAATGTTATTCTGGCCGGGGATCTGAATCTCATCCTTAGCCTGAATGAAAAGAGAGGAGGCTCAATATCTAGAGACCCCATCACTGACATGGTGGAAGATATCATTATGACCTGGAATCTTACCGACATCAAGCCTGCTATAGGAAAATATACCTGGACTAATAGGAGGTTCGGCCCCGGGCACATTGCGGCTAGACTCGACCGGTTTCTGATTCAAGACAATTTCCTCCTGCTAGGCCTGATTATCTCCTCCAAAATCCTTCCTTTTGGCGGCTCTGACCATAAGCCCATACTTTTGGAAATGGAGCAAGAAAAAAACTTCGGCCCAATCCCGTTCAGATTCAACTCCATGTGGGCCAAGCATGAGGATTTCTTAAAAATAGTAGCAGGATCATGGATCTACCCGGTCACCGGCTCCCCCTTCTTTGTCTGGGAGGAGAAGTTGAGGAGACTTAAAAAAATTCTGAAGATCTGGGCCAAACTGCTCCCAAAGCCAAATGACTCCAAACTTCATGCTGCCCAAGCGCTGGGGGCGCACCAGGCTGAAATGGAAGATAAGCTGGTGACTATAACTGATATCCAAAAGGAGACAAATCTGCACTTAACCCTCCATGCGGCTTGCAAGCAAGAGGCTGACTGGTGGCGCCTTAAATCAAATATTAAATGGTTGAAAGAAGGCGACACAAATTCCAGCTTCTTCCATAAGTCGACAGAGGCCAAGAAAAGCATGAATAACGTTTCTGAAATTAAAGTTAATGATCAGGTTTTTAGTCAATTTGATGAAATCAAGGAAGAAGCATCTAATTACTTCAACGAGCTGTTTACTGATCAACCTACTACCAGCGACGCCCAGCTTCTTGATCTTGTTCCCAGTGCAGTCACAAGCAAAGATAATGATCTACTAAATAGAATTATTACGATGGATGAGCTAAGAGAAGTCATCGCTGTCATGGAGGAAGACCGAGCTCCCGGTCCTGACGGGTTCAAGTTCGTGAATTTCATCTCAATTTGCTAGAACATTGTTAAAATAGATTTGTTAAAAATGGTCAGAAAGTCCCAGAACTGCACCAAGATTGGAGGAAGTATGAATTCAGCCTTCTTGGCCCTCATTCCTAAGGAGAAAGACGCCAAGACCTTTGACAGGTTCCGACCAATATCTCTGTGTAATATTGGCTACAAAATCATCACGAAGATCATGGCCACCAGGTTAAAGCTTATTCTGCCAGGCATTATCCCGGAGAACCAAGGGGGGTTCATAAAAGGAAGGAAGATTTGGGATAATATTATCCTCATACATGAAGCCATTCACTCTAGCCAGAAGAATGGAGATAAAGGAATGGCTGTGAAACTCGATCTGGCTAATGCGTTTGATAGAGTTAGTCATCCTTTTCTCCTCCAAGTAATGCTGAGATTTGGGTTTGCCCCCAAATTCGTCTCCTAGGTCCAGGCCTGCATCAGTAAGCCCTGGATAGCCCCCCTCATCAATGGTAGAGCTGCCCCATTCTTCCAAGCTTCGAGAGGGCTGAGGCAAGGATGCCCGCTCTCGCCTCTCCTTTACGCCATCCAGGCTTCGGTACTCAGTTTCCAACTGGAACGCGCCAGGCTAGAGCAAGAGCTCCCCGGCATACGGCTGGCGAGAGGTACCAAAGACATTAACCACTCACATTTTGCAGATGATACCATCTTAATGGGAGGGGCCAGTCAGATTATTGCTCACCGGTTCAAGAAGGAACTGAATCGTTACTGCCAGGCCTCCGGAAGTAAAATTAATCTCAGGAAGAGCCAGATCTTCGGATGGAATATTAATCCGAGGGAAATGTCAGCTATATCACGAATCTTAAATATGAAAGGAGTTGTAAATTGGGACTCCTTCAAATACCTGGGGGTGCCTATTGTTAAATCTAAACCCAAGTCTTCAGATTGGATTCCCATTGTGGAAAAGATTAAAAGGAAAATAACAGGCTGGGGGACTGTTATCTGGCGGGGAAGGTGGTTTTAGTCAAAGCTGTCCTGAACAGCTATTTACTCTATCAATGCTCTCTGCTCCTAGCTCCTGTCAAAATCATAAGCCAAATCGAAGGATTACTGAAAGCTTTCCTATGGAATGGAGGGAATAAAGGAGAAGGCAAAAAATATGCTCTGATCAACTGGAATACTATTAAGCTACCAAGGAACGAAGGAGGCCTCCATATTAGGGATCTCAAAGCACAGAATTTGGCCATTGGGGCCAAACTACTCTGGAATATTCTCGAATCAAAGCCAACCTGGTGCAGTAGAGTCCTCAAAAATAAATACTTTCCAGGAAATAGACTCAGATGCTTAGAAGGAGAACACGTGAGCAAAAAGGGATCCTCCATCTTCAAGCTTTGCAAAAAATCATTGCCCCACTTCATTGAAAGGTTACACTGGATACCAGGTAATGGTAAAACCATAAACTTCTGGCAGGATACGGTCCTTGGGAAATTTCCTCCTCATCTGCCGCGCCTACAATCATGGATGGAGGAGAGAGGTTTGATAACGTTATGGAGCATCTCCAATTGGGATACGAACTATCGCTGGACAGAGTGGACGCTGCCGGATTGTCCCCCTGCATTGGAGAATGAGAAAATAATGTTGAGCCATCATCTGGCCGGGACAGCTCCAATTTCCATCAATTTGAAAGACAAACGTGGCTGGGGCAACAGGTCTGGCTCCTACACGACTGCTGAAGGGT
>LPNX010995346.1:323979-406037 GCA_001517045.1 Pseudotsuga menziesii | reverse complement strand
AGGCACAAGTCACCTTTTACAACAAAATTTTATTAATCCATGTAACCGAGGTAAGGAGGAAAACCTCATGGGACAAAACCTCCCCTAAAAAATGGACATGACAGAGATGAAAAAGGTCTTCAATAGGTTCTCTTCTTCACTTGAATGAGCTCAAAGAACAACTTCTTGGTGATGGACTTGGTGAAGATGTGGATGCCAAGTTCATGCATCAATGCATCAAAGTGCTGTAAACAAAGATCATGTGGAGAGGCCCTTTGATGGTCATCATTTGATGATGGAGGGGCATCATAAGAATGTCTTTTGCTGCAAGCAAACTCTGATCTAATAGCATAATCAACCATGGAAAAGATATCTCTGCAAACTCTTTCCCAAACAACATCAAAAGATTTAACAAAATCTGCATCATGTGTAGCTACCATATCATGACTAAAATCATGAATCTTCTTCCCAATTTGATGAAGCACCTTCATAACTCTGTAACAATGCTCACGAGGCTTTGAAATATTAGAATATGTCATATACAATAGAAAATATCAGAGGTATGGTGTCTCCATGAGCGAATGGGTCCATAGAGAGAGAAGAGTGAACAACTAGATCACAATTGCAATTGAGCGAACCTGGAGGGTCTGGAGACTTGAGATTTGAACCATGGGTGGTAAAAGCAAGTTCAAACATATGAAACAACAGTCCCATGAAGGCCAATGATACGGGTGTCCAACCAATGAAAGACATACTAGACATAAAAGCAACATATACAAGTGACATAGCATTGGAAACTAGGTAATTTTGAGATTTTCCAACTAGTGAACTTGAGGGTTGTAGGGTCTTTTGGTCATTGTTGGTGAAATGAGTCTATGACTATCATAGGCTGTATATCAGCCTTTATATCACCTTCAGAATCAGAATGGGAAAGATCAGATTGGATTAGGAAAGAGCTTTCAGAAGACTCATTAGAAACTAGCATAAAATGACTAGTTTTGGGAGGAAGCTTTGGTGAACTGATTGGGGTTTCTTCCAAGTGTTGAAAAGTTACCTAGGAAGTGTTTGTTCACCTAGACTTGCCTTGGGGTGGACAAGGACACTTTAAATGGTGACCCCTAGTCATTGGCATTTAATGAAGTGTGATGTACTTTATGATTTTAAAGTGACTTCATTAAAAAGGTTAAGTAATGGTTTTCCTAAGTTCATATTTATAATAAAGTTGAGTAAGTGGTTAAATTAAAAGGGGCTGTTCTAACTTTATTAAATGACATGAGGTGCACTAAATGTCATTTAATTAATAATTAATGAAGCATTTAATGTGAACCCTTCATTTAATCTAATCTTGACCATTAGATTGAAAGAGGAAGTTACCATTAACAAAAAGGGCTAGGGCAAGGCATTCAATGATTTATTATTCATTTTTCAGAGGGGAGTTTGAAGAGTGAAGAAGAAGAGAAAGAGAGGGTTTGAAGTGATTTCAAAACCAACAGGAGAGAGAAAACCAAAAGAAGACAATTTTTGCACAGAAATCGAGAAGGACAATTCTGGCACAAATTTCGAGAAGAAGTACAACACAGCATTCGAGGTTTTCGTACAGCAGAAAGGGCACAGTTTTCGAGGACCATACAGGTACGAACGAGCACAGATTTTGAGGAGGGTTTATGCACAGAAATCGAGGACCGTACGGATTTTCCAGAAATTTAATGTGATCGTACAGTACGACCTGACTCATTTTTCAAGGCAAAAAGTACATAAATTAATTTTGTCCGTATATGCAGAATTTTGCACGATTTTCGACGTTGGAGTTTGGCACGAATATCGAGAAAAAATCAGCAGTAGAGGTTCAGATTTCGGGATTGAAAATTGATAAGTATTGTTGATTTAATTTATGTAAATCTCTCTCTCTCAGAAATAGGTTTTTCCTTAGGGGTTTTATCTTGGACCATTGGTAAAAACAACTGTGTTATTTTCATGTGTGTTTGGCTGCGTTAAAATTTGAGAGCCTGAAATTTTGTTTGAAAAGAAAAATTTCTGAATTGCTTAATTTTGAAAAAAAGAACTTCATGTGTTTTAGTTCAGTCAAATTTTTGATTAAAATTTGTGCATAGAAGGGCTTGGGCATTAAACTATGCAGAGAAGCCAAAAGGCTTGAAATCGGGTTGGGGTTCTTTAAAAAATTTCATGGTATCAGAGCATAGTTAAAAATTTCAGAACTTGAACATTCAGAAAAACAAGGGTTTGTGGAGAAGTATTCTTGAACAGTTTGAAAGTTACAGGTTGTAGCCATGGTGTTTGGTCTTTAGAGTTGAAGACCGGTTAGATGGGGCTACAAATTTTAGCCCATGGAAGGCTAGAATTAGTTTGATACTTGAAGAAAATGAACTATGGGATATAGTTCACAGTACAACTGCTAATCCTGTAGTAGTATCTGCTGATGCAGTTGATAAGGCAGCTTGCATGAAGAGGGATGTGAGGGCAAGAAGGGTTATACTTGATGCCGTGAAGGATTATGTAATCCCTCACATATCAGCAAAATATCATGCTTTTTAGATGTGGACATCTTTAACCAATCTTTACCATAGTTCGAATGAAAACAGAAAGATGGTATTGCGGGAGAAGTTGAAGAATGTTCACATGGGCAAAGGGGAAGGCATGGGTTCCTATATTACCAAGATCACACATGTAAGAGATGAGCTTGCAACTGTAGGTGAGGTGATAGGGAATGCTGAGATGGTGCGTTCAACATTAAATGGTGTGACTCAGCAGTGGACCGTGTTTGTGCAGACTATCATTGGTAGAGAGAACATGTCCACATGGAATCGATTGTGGGATGATCTCACTCAGGAGGAGACACAGAGTGGATACTTACAGGGCAACTCATCACATCATAGGGATGATGAGAAGAATGTTGCATTAGTAGCGGAGGGCAAGAAGAAGAAGAAGTTCAAGAAGGGTTTTGAGGATGGGGCCAAACAACATGATGGGGAGAAGGACATGAGCAAAGTGAAATGCTTTGCATGCCAGAAGTTTGGACACTATGTTGGACAATGTTCAAACAAGAAGAAGAAGAAACAATAGACAACAACTTCAACAGAGATTGATGAGTTTGCTGCGAGATTTGAGAGACTTTTCTCTCTTTGCAGGTGTTAGTGTTGAGAGAGCATCTTCTATCACCAACAGGGACTTTCAGGACCACATGGAGCATTCCATGATTGTTGGGCATTCTTTGAGTGCTTCCACTACTTCCTCCACTTGGTACATTGATAGTGGAGTTTCCAGTCACATGACAGGTGATCATGATATGTTTTTCGACATGTCAGAGACAGATTTGGAGCTGAAGGTTGTATTGGGAGATGACACAGTGGTGAGCGCAGTTGGGCGTGGGACTGTCCGTTTTGATAGGGAGTCCATGCAGCCTATGTTTCAGCGGGATGTATTGTATGTCCTTGAGCTCAAGAAGAACCTTGTTTTAGTTTCCATGATTGAGGACAGAGGCTTTGGCGTATATGTCCTTGATGGGAAAGTTTCATCTTTCCCAAGACAACAGGTCCATCTGATTCACATGCGATTGGAGTCAGATGCGGGAAATTGTACAAGCTTCTCTTCGAGCCACATCATGCACTGTCACACACTCATAGCAGCAGTGAGTTGTGTGAGTTATGGCACAGGAGGATGACCCACCTTCACCATCCAGATTTGAGGATGCCGAGAGAGATGAATACAGGTTTTCCAGAGTTTAGCACATAGGCGCATGGTGTTTGTAGAGGGTGTGCTTTGGGAAAGTACACCAAGACTGCTTTTTCGAGCAGTGATTCCAGATCAGAGGGAGTGCTTCAGTTGATTCATTCAGATTTGTGTGGTCCCATGTCATCTACCTCTTTGATAGGATATGAGTATTATGCCACATTCATCGATGACTTTTCCAAGAAGATCTGGATCTATTTCCTTAGAAGCAAGAGATTAGAGGAAGTCTTGCTTTGGTTCCAAGAGTTCAAAGCTCTCGTGGAGAACCAGATAGGAAAGAAGATCAAAGTACTTCACTCAGACAATGGGGGTGAGTATACTTCCCATGCATTCGATGAGTATTGTCGGCAGGAGGGGATCAAGAGGCAGTTGACATTTCCTTACACTCCACAACAGAATGGAGTGGCTGAAAGGAAGAACCGTTCGATAGTGGGTGCAGTTAGAGCCATGCTGCATGATTAGAGTCTTCCTTTCTTTCTATGGGCAGAGGCTTATAGCATTGCTGTTTATGTTTTGAACAAGAGTCTGCACTGTGCATTGGGGTGCAAAACTCCTGAGGAGATGTTCGCAGGGAAAGTTCCTGAGATAGGTCACTTTCGTATTTTTGGTTGCCTTACATACTCACATGTCCCTTCTGAGAAGAGGACAAAGTTGGAGGCTATAGGAGAGAGGGGTATCTTTGTTGGTTATGATGAGACTTCGAAGGCTTTTCGTATATACCTTCCTACATAGAGGAAAGCTGTAGTGAGGAGGGAGGTGAAGTTTGAGGAGAAGAAAGCCTTCAGGAGGTCTCTAGATTCTAAGATGGAGGAGTAGTAGAGTACTCCACATGTGACAGTTAAGAGTTCAGCGAGTCAGAGCACAGGATCATTGGTTTTAGGAGTGACTGGGTCATAGGTTATAGGTTCATCAGTTTTAGGGGCTCAGTCTACAGGGACTTCTGGTATAGGGACAGGTTCACGGATCCCAAGTTCATAGCTGACACCTTTAGGTGATTCGAGTCCTCTTGGTACAAGTTCAGGTTCACCAGGGACAGGTTCTCAAGTTGTTGGTACTTCTTTAGGGAGACATGTGGGTGATGAGGATGTAGAGGAGAGTCTGAGACATGATGCTTCCTCCAAGAAGAGAAAGCCAATTTGGCTTAAGGAGCTTATGAAGGAAGCAGAGGAGTCAGTTGGACCACCCAGGAGGGAGGTTAGAGAGAGCAAGGCACCTGAGAGATTTTCGAGCTATATGCCATAGGTGACTAACTTGCGTGACATCGTTTCTGCCACTTATGAGGAGGCTTACATACACCAGCTTTGGAGAGATGCCATGATGGAAGAGTACAACTCCATCATGAAGAATGGGGTGTGGGAAGGGGTTCCAAGACCAGAGGGGAAGTCAGTTGTGACTTCCAAGTGGCTTTACAAGATAAAGTATGCCGCAGATGGAAGCATTGAGAAGTTCAAAGCTTGTTTTGTTGCACGTGGGTTCTCATAAGTAGAGGGAGTTGACTATGATGAGACCTTTGCACCAGTGGCCAGATTTTCTTTGATCAGAGCAGTGATCTCCGTCGTGGCAAAGATGGGTTGGAGGATTTATCAGATGGATGTGAAGACCGCTTTTCTTAACGGTCTTCTACAGGAGGAGGTGTATCTGGAGTATCCACAGGGCTTTGAGGTGTATGAGAGAGATTTTCATGTTTGCAGGCTGAAAAAGGCCTTGTATGGTCTAAAGCAAGCCCCTCTGGCTTGGTATTCCAGGATCGATTCCTACTTGCTTTCGATTGGGTTTCAGAAGAGTGAAGCGGATCCAAACCTATACTACATTGTGGTTGGTGGTGTTCCACTTATCTTTCTGCTATATGTTGATGACTTGTTCAGTACTAAGGGAGAGCACCTGATTGATACTTGCAAGAAGGATCTTGCTTCAGAGTTCGAAATGACTGACCTTGGGCTGATGCACTATAATTTGGGGATGGAGGTTTGGTAGGAGGATGGACATGTTTTCCTGGAGCGAGGAAAATATGTTGCAGATGTTCTGAAGAGATTTCAGACGACTGATTGCAGACCTATGTCTACACCCATGATCACCAACTAGACGAAGCTTCATGCTTCTGAGGGAGAGTTGGTGAACCCTACTTTGTATTGTCAGCTGATTGGTTCGTTGATGTATCTGGTCAACACTAGACCAAATATGAGTTTTGCGGTGAACACTCTTAGTCAGTTCATGGTGGAGCCCAGGAGAGTGCATTGGACTGTCGCAAAACACATCTTGAGATATCTTGCGGGTACAGTTGATTATGGATTGGACTACAGGAGATCTGGTGGAGTGGGATTGGTTGGCTTTACATATTCAGATTGGGTAGGTAGTGTTTTGGACCGGAAGAGCACTTCTGGTTGTTGCTTCAGCTTGGGTTCTGCAGTTGTGTCATGGTTCAGCAGGAAGCAAAAGTCTGTGGCATTGTGTTCTGCTGAGGCCGAGTATATGGCAGCCAGTCACGCTAATTGTGAGGTTTTGTGGCTTTGCAAGCTGATGGTAGACTTGTTTGATCAGGAGCTGAGTCCTACAATTATACATTGTGATAATCAGAGTTGCATCAAGCTCTCTGAGAATCCAATATTTCATGACAGGTCAAAGCATATAGAGATCAGATATCACTTTATCAGAGACTATGTTTAGAGAGGAGTGTTCAGTTGTAGTATGTCTTTACAGATGAGCAGGTGGCTGACATTCTCACGAAAGCTTTGGGTAGAGGCAAGCATGTCTACTTCAGAGATAAGTTGGGAGTGGTGAAAAACAACTTCCTTGGTAAGAGGGAGTGTTGAAAAGTTACCTAATAAGTGTTTGTTCACCTAGACTTGCCTTGGGGTGGACAAGGACACTTTAAATGGTGACCCCTAGTCATTGGCATTTAATGAAGTGTGATGTACTTTATGATTTTAAAGTGACTTCATTAAAAAGGTTAAGTAATGGTTTTCCTAAGTTCATATTTAAAATAAAGTTGAGTGATTGCTTAAATTAAAAGGGGTTGTTCTAACTTTATTAAATGACATGAGGTGCACTAAATGTCATTTAATTAATAATTAATGGAGCATTTAATGTGAACCCTTCATCTAATCTAATCTTGACTATTAGATTGAAAGAGGAAGTTACCATGAACAAAAAGGGCTAGGGCAAGGCATTCGATGATTCATTATTCATTTTTCAGAGAGGAGTTTGAATGGAGAAGAAGAAGAAGAGAAAGAGAGGGTTTAAAGTGATTTCAAAACCAGCACGAGAGAGAAAACCAAAAGAAGACAATTTCTACACAGAAATCGAGAATGACAAATCTGGCACAAATTTTGAGAAGTACAACACATAATTCGAGGTTTCTGTACAACAGAAAGGGCACAGTTTTCGAGGACCATACAGATACGGAAAATCATCGATTTTGAGGAGGGTTTATGCACCGAAATCGAGGACCGTACAACTGTACGGATTCTGCACAGAAATCGAGGACCGTACAACTGTACAGATCTATCAGAAATTTAATGTGACCATACAGTTCGGTCTGGCACGTTTTTCAAGGCAAAAGTACATAAATTAATTATGTCCGTACATGCAGAATTTGGCATGATTTTTGAGGTTGGAGTTTGGCATGAATTTCAAGAAAAAATTAGCAGTAGAGGTTCATATTTCGAGATGGAAAATTGATAAGTATTGTTGATTTAATTTTTGTATTTTACTTGAAGAATTAATAAATCTCTCTCTTAGAAACATGTTTTCCCTTAGGGGTTTTATCCTGGACCATTGATAAAAAACAACTGTGTTATTTTTATGTGTGTTTGGTTGAGTTAAAATTTTTGAGTTTAAAATGATTTTTTTTTGAATTGTTTAATTTTGAAAAAAATAACTTCATGTGTTTCAATTCAGTTAAATTTTTTATTAAAATTTGTGCATAGAAGGGCTTGGGCATTAAACTATGCAGAGAAGCCAAAAGGATTGAAATCGGGTTGGGGTTCTTCAAAAACTTTCACCAAGGAAGAGATGGAGGCTTTAGATTCTGATATATCAGAAGGTAAATTAGAAACAGAGCCATCAGAAACAGAGATATCAGAAATGGGTTTTACCCATGTACTCAATGCATGCTCAGGCTTACCACTTCCTTGCTTGCACTCCCATCCTCTTGCAAAATATGGAAGATCAATATGGTTCTCCTTAAGGAGTTTGGTCATGATGTCCATCTTCTTTCTGAAGCAAGATCTTTCAAGATGTGAACCTTTGCAATAATCACATTTGGGTCTCTCTCTCTTGTTTCTCCTCCAGGATCTCGAGCTCCCATTAGTAAAACTGGAGTTTTTTGAACTTGACTGCTTCTTCTCTTTCTCTTTTTGCTTCAAATCTTTCTTCTTGCCTTTGGCTTGATTTGATACACCAGCATCAAGGGATTGTTCTTTGGTGGATTTGATGGTACCCATTTGTATGAGCTTGTCCTACTCCTGAGTCAAAGACTCCATGAAGTCTGCTAGCGCAGGCATCCTCCAATTTCTAGCCGTAAGCTTGCTTGAGTGGAATGTCGAAACATACATAGAATACTCAGGCCTTAGCTTAGAAAGGATGGACAAGATAAGTTGATCATCTTTCTTCTCTATGCCACACTGTTTTAGCTGAAGTACCAGCGCTTTGAACTTGGTAATGAAGTCTTCAATGGTCTCATAGTGAGCTGGGCTCAGGGAGATTAGCTCATTCTCAAGGTGATGGCTTCTCATTTCATCTGTCTTCCCAAATAGTGACTCAAGATTGAGGCAAACTTCATTGGGTGTGCCAAGAATTTCAACATGAAAGAGGAGATCCCTTATAATGCTGAGGCAAAGCTTTCCAAAAGCTTCATCAAGTCGATTGAAGTACTTAGCTTTCTCTACTACAGAGTTGGGCTTGACTTCAGTCCCCATGGTGACTCTATACAGGCCTTTCGACCTCAACTGGATCACCATTTCGACCTTCCATTCAAAATAGTTGAATGGTGTAAGAAATAGTTGAGTCTGCTCCATCCTGCTTGTGCAACCTGTGAGAAAAACACTGTAAAACCTGCAATGCAAACACTCAGATTTTCTGGAAATATGCCCTAAATAACAACTTAAACCTCTCTAGATTTGTTTGCAGCTCCATCTAGCTCTGATACCATGTGATAATTGTTTCTCAGTGAGATCTAGGAGCTAGAGCAATATTCACACTCAAAGTATTTGGCAAAATATGCAAGAGAACAACAAAAGATATTGAAATAGCACATGTGAATGGTGTTAATAACTGATCATATTATTACAATACATCTTGTAGATGTGTATAGTACATATTTAGAATACATCGGGGAAAATCTAAGTTGCACTGAAACGGATACGGGAACGGATACGGATACGGGGAGGGAAACGGATACCACAAATTTTGAAAAATGTGGGATACGATACGGCAAGGAAACGACAACAGACTTATATATATATATATCAAAAAGGCCATGAGACATACATACTTTAGACTACTATTCATCAATTATATTTAAAGGTAGTTGTTTCATTTATAACAATTAAAATCAGCAAACTCAAATATTGTCTTAAACAATATTCTTCTATCTCAAGTGCCATAGATAAGTCACCTGCTGGCAAGCATTTAAACAGGAAAATGTCAACTACTTCTAAACATCGATTTCAAACCCTAAAATTACTTGATGGATGTATCCAAATGTTACCATCTAACAAATATTACGTTGTTTACACCTCTAGAAAAGTGTTAAAATTTGTGATTAAACACAATTTTTGATGTAAGACAGACTCAACTATGTTGTATTTAGGTTGGTCCACTCACTGAAGAGACAATCAACTAGGCAAGTGAGAGTCAATTGACCAACCGAATGGTTCCAAAAGTGACTAACTGACTGGCTCTTAAAGGGCCAAAATTCATAGGATTGTCTATGATTTGCAACCGACTTGGATATTCAAATTTGACAAAATCAACCATGTTTTAAGGGGATTAATTAAGCACACAAGTATAAATATGTGAGCTCATGTTTTAGTGCAACTTAGGTGTGAGTGTGATGACATGCAATATTGCACTCTATGCAATAATACTATCTCTAGACACCAATGAGTTTTCTTGGATATGTTGTTAATGTTTTATGGTTTATACTAATAAAAATGCTTGAAATAAGATTAAAATATCACATGTACATCTTATGGAGAACTGGCTAAATGACGCACCATCATAATTCTCTCCACAACATAAGGATAGGGATATGAGTGTATTAGCAATGGAGTAAATAAGGCCATAGGTCAAGGGTTCATACTAATTCAAAAAGGAAAAGAAGAAAACTGAAGTTTGTTGGAAGATTATTGGACATATATGTTGGTTTATGTAACCCTTCATAAATGTAGTACGCTATTTTGTATGGCTAAAGCTGCCATTGTATCAATTTTGATATGCAAGTTGATTTATCACATATGCAAGTCATTGGGGTTTATTTAAAACGAAGTTGTGAGGAAATGGCAAAAAAATTGAAAAGAAAAAAAGAAGTCATTGTACTTCTACACTAGACTGTGAAACTATCACTATAGTAGACAAACATTTGATACAATAAAATGTCCACAAATCAATGATTTTTTGAACCAACGGCAGGCCTCTATCAATTTTGGAAAATTACAATGAAACACAATCAGTGAGACATAAGATGTCAAATTACCCTTCACCAATTTAGGATTAAGGTTTTGCTCTTGATTTATAAGCTTTGAGGCTTTATATCTATGTTTTGAGGTTCAATTTAGGGTTATGGTTTTATAGTTTGCCTTTGGGGTTATTTATTTGTTTATTTTCATGTCAAAAAATCAATATTTCTAGTCAAAAACTTACCCTGTAGCAGCTGAAACGTTTCAGAAAACCAGGAAACTGCTGGAAACGTTTAAGGAAACAGCTGGAAACTCTGGAAACATTTCAGGAAACGGCTGGAAACAGAATGGAAACGTTTCTAATTTTTGGATACGGCTTGGAAACGTTTCAGTGGCGTTTCCAAGCCGTATCCCCTCCCTTTAAGTTTCCAAAACGCAGAACGAAGTTTCCCCTCCCCTTCCTAGAAGTTTCCGGTAACTTAGGGGAAAATTCGTGAGCCCTTGGAGGCCATGTGAATGCATACAAGTGTCAGGCTAGGATTTGAACCCTAAACCCCCCTAGGTTTACCAATAGGCTCCCAAACCTAACCAAACAGTCACGAATCCATGTGTGAATAGGTAAGACGCATGCCTGGGTCATAAATGGGGGAAGGCTAGCATGGGAGAGTGCATGGGTGAGTGGGAGAGTTTCTAGGAGCCAAATAATTACCCAAGAAGACCACAAAACAACCACATTCACACACTAGCGCCCATAGTCAAAACTTGAAGTGGTTTGCAATTAATGCAGGTGCTTGGATGACATATTGATCAAAGTAGAGCACCTCAACTGTCAATTAATGAGCCAGAATCACCTATTTGACCAGTATTGATTAGTTTAACCTAAGTTCGACCATACAACATAAGCACAAGGCAAATGATTATGTCTCCTAGGTAGATAACCATGGTACTAAGGTAGATTATTTCTCTAACACAAATTTAAGTATTTTGATTTTCAAAATTTCAAGTTTCAACCATGATAAAATTTAATTCAAAACATTTAACGCCAAGTCAAAATTTTCTTGGGTCACCTTGATTGTTTATCCTAGCAGGCATCATCCCATAATTTTATCTTAACAATTATTAAAAATTAAAAGATATGCAGAATATAAGAGGAAGAGGAGTTTGACCTGTGCGTTTTCTAGTGTACAGTGTCACGGTCACCACTTGAGCGATTTAACAACAAGCTTTCAAGTTTCTATTGAGTCTTAACCCGTGGAAAAATAAAAAAAACTCCCTCGACCTGTGGTTCAAGTTTGAAGTTGAAGAATTGTTGATTCTTGAACACAGCCAGACTCCAATGTCTCTGCAAACTCGTGGTCAGCCGTCGACCTCTCAAGAAAACTAGTTTATCTACCCTCCTTTGCCCAAACAGAGAGCACAGATTGAATGAAAAATGGCTAATTGGTTGTTGTGCCCTCCTTCTTTGAATCCACAAAGATGAGGTTGAGTCAATGCATGATTCAAGCCTGAGAGGAAACATGGAACAAGGTGGAAGCAATGAAATTGCCTTTGTGTTGGGTGCCCTTCTCCAAGTCGAAACCAAGTCAAAACAACTGAAATGAACTCAAAAACTCCATTAACCATGTTTCCCACAAGCTCACCAATTTTTGGTATCATGGCGCGATTTTTACGAAAGAATCAGTGACTTTTTTTTTAAATATCGTGTGGCCAGAGTTTTACAAAAAACCGTGCATTTTTCGCCCCGGAAAATTGGCGACCAAAAAATCTCGTGATTTTTCAGGACATTGTCGATTTTTCGGCGATTTTTTCAACTATGCTACTAATAGACCACAAGAATTGAAATTCAATTGCCTGATTTTTTCTAATACCCCCTTAGATATAAAAAGTTAAAACTAACGGCATCCAATATATAATGATTGCCTCAGGAACAGATTTAACCAATATGTAATTGATCACTTGGAAAGGAAATAACTGAATAAAATATCTAACCTCATCTTCAACTATCCCATAAAAGGATGATTACGACTTTTGAACATTGACCAACATACAAGTGGTTTTACAATAGAGATCTAACAACTATTTAAGATTGAGGGCATCCTTCCTTGAACCATTGCTAATATTTATATATCATCTAGAAGCAAGAGACATTATAGGAAAATATTACTACCAATTTTGATACCTTTGAAAGTACCAGATCTTTTTGCCTCAATAAGACCTTTGCTAAAACCCTCAACAGCATTAAGAAATAAAAGAGGGGATAGAAGGCATCCCTGCCATAATCCTTTGCTACACCTCAAAATAGTTGAGGCAGACCCATTAATTAAGATGGGAAATGAAATAGAGGATACACAATTCATTACCCAATTAACAAAATGAAAATTAAAGTCCAGATGGATTAGCATTATCCTCAAATACATCGAACTTGCCCTATCATAAGCTTTAGGCAAGTCCAACTTTATAAGCATTAAAGAAAACTTCTTTCTTTTAATTTTATGAAGCCCTTCCTAGGCTACCCCAATCGACTCATGAATTTACATGCTTGACAAGAAACCAAACTGCTCATTTGAGATGGATTCCAATAACAATCTCTTGATTCTTAGAGCAATAACTTTTGATATAATTTTATAAATGCAATTACATAATGAGATTGGTCTATCCTAATCAAAAGAAACTAGATTATTATCACCCTTTGGAATTAGGGCAATGAAAGTGGAGTTAAACACTGCTAACATCCTTTTAGAAACTCTGGATTCATTAATAACTCATTAATATCACTTAAATCAAACACATAAAGAAACCAATAATAACTTAGAGAGTTATTCATATTGTATTGCATAAATGAGGAAGCGGAAGCTTTCTTATAAAAGGTCACAATCGAGTCAATTCAATTCACTTTATCAATGTAGGATAGATCGAGAAACACAATAAAGTGAAATAAAGCATAAAAGCAAAAAATTAACCTAAAGTCAAAGTGACTTTATAAATGCCTATCTCTATCATCTAATTGACCCTTATAATGTGAGATTTACTTTAACACCGTCCCTTAATGGTCAATCTACTAACTATACCAAGCTTATCTTGGAATTTTACATGCTTTTTAGGACCCATAGACTTGGTGAACATGTCTGCAGTTTAGTCTTTTGTGGGAAAATACTGCATCTCAGCAGATCCACATTCTACAATTTGTTTGATGAAGTGGCAATATATTTCAACATGCTTGGTATGTTCATGAAGATTGGATTCTTCACCAGTTTGAGCACCCTTTAATTGTCACAGAGCAGGGGTCCAGAGCCAAACTGCCTCACATACTCCTTGATATTCTGCTTTTGTCGATCAAAGGGCTACTGCGTGTTGTTTCTTGCTGGTCCATGTGATTGCACCTGTGCAAAGGCTGAATACATATCCAGAAGTTGATTTTCTACCATCCAAACAATCTACCCAATCTGAATTTGTATACCCACACAAGCTAGGGTCTTTGGTTCTGCTATTCATAATGTTAAGTCAAGTGTCCCTTTCACGTATCTCAACACCCTATTTGTTGCAGTCCAATGCTTTACCTTCGGTGCTGTCATGAGTTTGGAAAAGCTCATAACGTAACTCAAATCAAGCCTAGTGGCTGAAAGATATATCAAGCTCCTCACTAGTTGCTTGTAGATTGACTCATTAGTTGCCTTAAAGTTGGTCTTGGATAAAAACTTCATCCTTTCTCCATAGGTGTAGATGAGTTTTTGCAATTAACCATTCTAAATCTGTCAAGCAAACTCTTGGCATATTTTGATTGGGTGACAAAAACGTTGCTACCCATTTGCCAAACTTCTACACCTAGACAGTAATGTAGGAGGCCTATATCAGTCATGTCAAAAGCTTTACTCATATTGGATTTGATTTGTTCAATTGCACTTTTGTCACTATCTGTGATAATGATGTCTTTTACACAAATGACTAGTAGGATGATATCATTACCAATGCTTTTGACATATATATTGGAATTTGAAGGATGCCGTTAAAACCCTTGTTGATCCAAGTACTTGCCAATCTTACTGTACCATGTCTTGGGTGCATGTTTTAGTTCATATATATAATTTTCTTCAGTCTACAAATAAAATGCTCCTTCCTTGAAACTTGAAACCTTCGTGGTTGACACATATAAACCTCTTCCTCCGAATATTCATCAAGGAAGATCCTCTTCACATCTATCTAATGGACCTTCCAACCAAACCATTTGCCATGGTTAAAACTAATTGGATGGTGCTCTTTTTTGTTGTAGGAGCAAATGTATCCTCATAATCAATGCCTTCTCTAAGAAAACCCTTTTGCGACCAACTGTGCCTTGTATTTGTTAAGTGTTCCATCTGCCTCGTAGTTGATCTTGTACACCCATTTGCAGCAATGGGTTTCTTCCTTGGTGCAAGAGTTATGAGAGACCAAGTCTGATTTTTTTATCAAATTTTCATATTCAACTGTCATGGCCTTCTCCCATTTATGTATCCCTTTTGCCTCCGAACACTTGTGGCTTGTATACTTGAACATTGGCTATCGCAACAAAGTTAACCGTGTTTGGTTTTTGTTTGTTCTAACCTCTCAATGATCGTTCCTTGATCATTTCTCCTACCTGAACATCTCCAATGGTGTTGTGCCACCACTTTGGTCTCTTCTTGGGATCCTCATTATCCATGTTACTACTGTCACTATGACTTGGGCTACTTGTACTTGTGGCATTTGAATGTTGATTTAGGTTATCTGTATCAGAAATGACCGGATTGGGCTTGAGAAACTCCTCAAAATGCTTAGAGTCTTCCCCTTTTTTAGGTGGAACTACCTAAAGCTTAACACTTGAATCCTTAACTAGATTTGACTGCGTTATGGTAATTTTCTACTTTGAAAGAACTTGGAAAAGTCCAAATTCCTTATCAACTACATCATCTCTATTAAAACTCCACTGATTGGTGTCAACATCAATCAACTTGTAAGCTTTATGACTATCGTTGTACCCTGTAATCATTAGTTTCTTGTTTTTAGGGTCTAACGTGGTTCTCTTCTCATTTGGAATCTAGGCATAGGCAATAAAACCAAAGACCTTAAGATGATGGACTTGGGGCTTCCTCCTAGACTTTGATTCCTCTAGGGTATTTTGGTTCACTACCATCATTGGAGATCTATTAAGCAGATATACTGCTTTGAACATTGCCTCAATCTAAAAGCTATTAGGCACACACTTGTTCTGCATCATACATATGACCATCTCTATGATTGTGTGGTTTTGCTTCTCAACTAATCCATTGTGTTGTGGAGTGTAGGATATAGCAAACTGTCTTTTGATCTCGTGTATAGCACAAAAGTTAATGAGTTCTTTGGAACAAAATTGTTCACCATTATCAGAACCAAGAGTGGTAATACAGCATCTAGACTCTTTTTATCAATGTTATCAGAACCGAACTGGTGGTCGAACCGGCTGACCTCGGGAACCGGAGCCAGACCAGAACTGGACAAAAACCGGGAAACAAACCGGATAAAAAAACCGGTTGAGCAAAAATACATAAAACATTCATATTTTCAAAAAATACATATATATCCATGTGCATCCATGTGAATTGAAACCATTATACAAAAATATTAAAAGTTTCTCATGTATAAAGAAAGTAAGAGCATATAAAACCAAAATAGTATCGACTGCAAATACATATCTACAGAAAAGTACATCAACAAAGAGGTTATAAATGGCCTCTAAAGTCAAAATATAAGCATATGATTGCAATCTAGACTCTAGAATCTACAATCTAATGGTTCTAATCATATATAAGAATTATCTGAGTCCTCATGCTAAGACTCAGAGTCATTATCTACATCCTCAACATGAGCATGGCTTGACTCCCCTAGGTCTGAAGGCACTTATCTAACTGCAACATCAATGTTCACATCCTCTTGTTGTAGAAGAGGGCCCAAGTCCATCCACAATTAAATGTGATTGATATGGAGGATGGAGCCTCCTTTTGTAACATTAGAAGGGTCGCGGGTCAATTAAACAACTCACACGTGGCCCCTATTTTTTATTTTATTGAAGAATTTGAAATTAGCTTTTTTTGGGGGTCCCTGGCATTTTTGTATAGAACCGGCCAGTTTTGTATTGAACCGGGTGGTTTGGAGAAAACCGGGCGGTTTTCTACGGAACCGGAGGGTTCAGCGTTGAAACCGGCCAGTTTCGTATGGAACCGGCCAAAACGGTTTGAGAGCGCGATTTGACTCAGTGAAGCTTGTAAACCCTGTCCAACCGGGGGGTTTTTTCAAAACCGGTTGGGTTCTGATAACATTGCTTTTTATAATGCTTAAATTTTTTGAAATTTATTGAACAATTTAGATTTTAATTTCAGGAAATACACCAAAATTTTCTTACTATAGTCATCAACAAATAGAAGGGAATACTTGGCTTCAACAACTGATGCCATGTTCAATGGTCCACAAATGTCTAAATGAACTAGTTGAAGGACTCTATGTGCTCTCCAAGATTGCCCTTCCTCAAATGGCATTCTGTGTTGATTTCTTGCTTGGCAAACTTTGCTCACACCCTGGATCTACTCCTAGATGTTAGGAAGTCCATTTATTGGATTCTCTCGAGCTAAGGTAGGCCAAGTTGAGGTGCCCATACCATTGATGCTAAAGTGTAACGATGTTTGATGCACTCTTGGCTGCTAATGCACGCTCCTTGACTTTTCCAATGTTGACTAGTTTGAATAGTTGATGATCCTCTACATTAAGAGCAATATTCTTCTTGGTCTACATCATTACATGTCAACTATGTAACATTTGTGATCGCTAAAGTTGACATCTAGTTGGGGGTAGTGTCTCATAATTTGACTAACTAATAGTAGATTAAGCTCCATACTTGGCACATAGTACACATTAAGGAAAATCAACATTTTCCTTCCAAAGGGATTTTGCACATTTCCTTTGCCAAATACTGTACTCTTCCCCACCATCAAAGATCACCGAGTCCTCAGAAGAATAGGCAGTGTACTCTGTGAACTAGTCTTGTCTTTTGGTGAAATGTCATGATGCAATTGAGTCGATGTACGAAGCAAATGATCTAAGCTGATTTGCTGGTCGCTCGGGCATGAATGCATGGAAGGCTGAATCCTCCTCTACATGTTCTACAACATGAGAATTCTGCTGAGGCCCTCCCTTGTATTTTTTGTTTATCCAAACCCTTTCTTTATTACTTCTTCATACAACCCACCATGCCATGGTAGTGATAAGTGACGTTCTTCTGACTCCTAGTGGTATCTTCATCACTGCCTTGACTTTTCTTCTTTGCCTATTTGCCTTTGCCCTTGACATTGGTTGCAAGGGCCTGTTCTGAACCCTCTATCTCATTGTTGCTATTGAACTATTTCTTTTATCCATCCTGCTATAAGAGCTTATTGCATAGCTCATCAAACTTCATGTCGGTGATGTTTAGGGTCTCAATAAAGTGCTCATAAACACATAGTAAGATTTTCAGTGTGATTACCACCATGTCCTCTTTTTCCATCTTCTGGCCAATGGCTTTTGGTTGTTCTCTGATATCCTTGATCTTGAGTAAATGCTCCTATAATGAT
The DNA here is from genome assembly GCA_001517045.1 of Pseudotsuga menziesii. Classification (NCBI taxonomy): domain Eukaryota; kingdom Viridiplantae; phylum Streptophyta; class Pinopsida; order Pinales; family Pinaceae; genus Pseudotsuga; species Pseudotsuga menziesii. The sequence goes on along the minus strand of LPNX010995346.1, from coordinate 388,102 downwards.
GCACTGTTATAAATTATGATAAAAAACAACGTATTCTTTAGGAAGAAGGCTCTGCCCTTGTCTGAAGTCTCATGCAAATCTTTCAAGTGCTTCCAAAGTCTTGTGGATTTCTTTCCTGTCTGGACCTCGGGAAGCATTGCATTTGTGATTGACAACTTAGGCAACATTATTGCTTCTTTGTCTCGCTCTTCAAATTTGTCCTGATCTTTACCAACAATCGTTGGATGAGTTTCTTTACCTAGGATGATAGCAAACAAGCACTTGTACCTAAAACTGACTGACATACATTGCTTCCATGTATTGTAGTTCTTATGAGAGAATCTTTTGCTGCCTTCCAACATAATATTGGGTAAAGAGGCCATAGAGACAAGGCAAAATGCAGAAAAATACACTGAAATAGAGTAAAATGCTGAAAATACCTGTTCTTCCCTCCCTCAATTTGCAATCTTAGAGGAAGAGCACCTAGATATTGTGGTTTATTGGGCTGTTTTTGAGCAAATTTTTGATAAAACTGCCAAAAAAACAATGCAAAAACATGCAGATTTTGTCAAATCTGCTAAAAAAAACAGCCCTGTAAACCACATATCTGATCTCAAACAACCAAAAAACACAGAGTTTTGGACAGATATGCTCTCAAACAATTTAAAAACACAGATTTTGACAGATGCTCTCAAACAAATGAAAAACAATCAGATCTGCTACAAACCAGCACCAAAACATATAATTTCTCCTTGGATTTGTTGAGAATGAAAAACAATAAATCAAAAGCTGAAACTTCTAGATCTACAAATCTGGGAAACAATTTAGGCAAGAATAGATCCAATCTGCTTCCAAATTGTTATAAAATAGAGAAGTTTCATTTAAAACAGTTAGGTCAAAATTTCTGTAAAAAAAACTTCCTGTGGGGTTCCGTACAGATCCGTACAGTCTTGATTTGTTTGACAAGCCTGTACAGATCTGTAGTACATGCATGTTTGGATTTACTAGATAATATATGGATTTACTTACTGGTTGCTCATTTATGCAGTCATACGGTTGATCTGTATTCATAATTTCATATGATGGTTCAATCCCATATGGTTTTCCCTTGGCAGCTTACATGTGTGGTATTTTCCTTTGGTGGTTGAACTTTAACGACGATTGTATAATGGCTGTATGGCTGGTCTGTACAAATCATTTCCTCTGTTTCTGTTCCCTTTTCCGAAACCTTGATATGCAGGGCTCCACTTAAATAAATTTGACTTTGCTTCAAAATTAAAAATGAAGCAATTCTTGGTTTTGGCGAAACCCTTTTGACTCTTTGATGTGCTATGGCATTTGAATAGCTCAGTAGAGCTAGTGGCTGTTAACCTATGATACACTAGTGATCCTTCGATCTACCTTTGCTAACACTAGTCCTTGGGTCTTCACTCTCTCACAAACTTTGTGGCTCTAGCTGAGCTCTGATATCATATCACGGAAATCAAACTTACAGAAGCGAAGATTAACTCTGAAGAGTTATTCGTATTATATTTGCAAAAATGAGAAAGCAAAAAATTACTTATACAGGGTTACAATCAGGTCAGTCAATCCATTTTATGAATGTGGAATAGACCAGTGTAGTCAGACTCTTTGAATACTCGCGAGTCTTGTTGAGCGACCACCAAGACGAGTACTCGTGACATACTCACAGGGTAAACTCGCCACTCGTCGAGCTCGTCATTTACTCGAAGCATTCATCATTTACTCACTGAACTTGTCACTTACTCATGAGTCCGTTGACTGTTTGGCTGTCGCTTTTGTGTTTTGGAGGGAACGTAGGGAGGGAATAAGCCCCCGAAACAACACCACTCTCCACTGTCATCCCATTGAATAGTTTGGCTTCCCCCGAGTTGTTCTCATTTGCCCCCTAGCTATTATCAATTTATCAGTTGTCTATGGGTTTGGAATTTTGGAGTGTGCGTGCACTGAGGAAGGTAGCTAACACTGGTCTGAGCACTGAGGATGTGACTGGTCTGAGCATTTTCAATTTTTAATTTTTTTCATTGAACTTCTATACTTTGGATTTTATAAATGTAAGATGATGACGCTGCCATTGGTAGTTTGGTTGAAGAATGTGATTGCTCATGGTTAGGATAGGATGATGATAGTGTATGTTTTACAATTTGCTTTTTCATATTTTTAATAATTGTTAATTAATGAAATTTTCTTATTATCTTTTTTTTTGATAATTTTATGGTTTTTATAATTTGTAATTAATAATTATAGTTAGGGATTTAAAGTGAGAAAACACTTCTCGTCAAAATGCATTGCTATGTGACATGTCTTTTTATCAATTTTTTGAATTGTTATATGCTTGTATATTAAATTTTAATTTTTAATATATACGTTTATATATTATTTTTTAAGTTACTATATTTTTAATTTTTTTCATATTTGTCGAGTCTTTGCCGATTCTTATCCGAGTCACCGAGTCTGTCGAGTCCCAAGCCAGCCGAGTATTTGCCGAGTCCGAGTCTGACAACACTGGAATAGACCAAGAAACACAATAAAGTGAAGTAAAGCATAAAAGTTTAAAATAACCTAAAGTTGAAATAGTCACAAAATACTTAGGGAGTACATCTACATTCAAATTTGAACCCCATATTTTTGCCCCTTCCAAATATAAATTCAGATCTCCAATGATAAGAAACCTTTTTCTAAGAAAACTCTTAGCAAACATATTATCCCAATAGGTCACCCTATCCACAAATGACCCATATATGCTTAAAATTGTGATCTCTTCACTAAGCTCCCAAGCATAAAGAAGTGTACCTAGCCCTGAATCTGTTAAAATTTCATATGCTAAGCTAGATCATCAGCATTTAATTTCAATTTCATAACAAAAGTATATAAACAGGATCACTGAAACAAACAGTATCACAAGAACAACATAGATTTATCCTGGGAAAACCCTAAAGGGAAAAACCCAGCAAAAGCTTCCTCAATATAGATGTCCCAAAAAGATAAAAGGTAAAACCCAAAAGACTGATCCTCCTTCTTCTCCAGCCACAACTCTTTCTCTCTCTCTCTCATGCGCTACACAATTGAGCGTGTGTGTGTTCAAATGAGAAGCACCTCACCTCTATTTATATTCTTTCGTTCACTTAATAATTAATTCAGTTATGTAGGCTCGAGTAATCCTAATTTAATTATGTAGGCTCGAGTAACCACAATTGGGGTACTAATGACCCGACTTACAACGGAGGGGACTTCCTCATGACTCTTATTAGTTCTCCCGATTAGGAACATCGGGGTATAAAGAAATACAAGAGATTCTCCTGGTAGGAACATCGGGGACCACAAAAAATATATATAGAATATTCTTCGAAGTTACAATATTTCAACACTCCCCCTTAACGAGAAGGGTATTCTACAACAACATCAACAACAACAACAGTAGGAGAGAGAAGGCATCATCAACATCATCAGGGTGATACATCTATAAATCATTGGAAGCTTTTCAACATCATATAGTCTTCATCTTCAATTTCAACAGCAGCAACACTTTGATCGACAGCATCATCATCAGTACTTTAGTCTTCATCTTCAATCTTCAGCAACAACAACACTTTGACTGCTCGATTGATAACATCATCATCAGCACTTTGACCTTTCGATTAACAACATCATCATCAACACTTTGACCTTTCGATTAGCAACATCATCATCAACACTTTGAACTTTCGATCCGCATCATCATCATCATCATACTCTGATCTTTCGATCAGGAACATCATCATCATCACACTTTGATCTTTCGATCAGGAACATCATCATCATCAGCAATAACCTGCAATCCACAATACAAAGACAAAAGTCTTCGGATCAGTTTTGGACTTAAAGTCCAGGGATGATGCAATCCCACCACATTCTCGACAACCGAAGTCACTGGATTCAATTACGGGATAATCACTCCCTATCACTTTAGGACTAAGTCCAAGGATGATGCAATCCTACCACATTCTCAAGTACCGAAGTCACCGGATCTGTTCTGAACAAAAGTTCAAGGATGATACAATCCTACCACATTCTCGAGTACCGAAGTCATCGGATCCGTTCTGAACCGAAGTTCAAGGATGATACAATCCTACCACATTCTCGAGTACCGAAGTCACTGGATCCCTTCTGAACCGAAGTTCAAGGATGATACAATCCACATTCTCGAGTACCGAAGTCACCAGATTCGTTCTGAACCAAAGTTTAAGGATGATACAATCCTACCACATTCTCGAGTATCGAAGTCACCAGATCCGTTCTGAACATAAGTTCAGGGATGATACAATCCCACCACATTCTCGAGGACCGAAGTTACCGGATCCGTTATGGACAAATGTCTCGGGATGATACAATCCCTCTTCATTCTCGAGGACCGAAGTCACTGGATCACTTTAGGACAAGTGTCCAGGAATGATACAATCCCACTGCAACATCACTGCTCCCCCTTTCGAGGAAGGTCTTTCCGAACAACATCAAGCTTGTCTCGAAAGTGTTCGAACTTTACCCGAGACAGAGGTTTCGTCAGCACATCATCAACTTGTTCATCAGTACTTACATACTGGAGCTTTATGGCTCCCTTCTGCATCATATTTCGAATGTAGAAATACCGGATTTCTATGTGCTTCGATCTATCGTGGAACACTAGGATCTTTGTCATCTTTATACAACTTTGGTTATCACATAGAATCACGGTAGTATCCAATTCCAGGTTGAATAAACCTGACATCAGCTTCCGAAGCCATATGGCTTCACAACTAGCAGAGCAAGCTGCTATATATTCTGCTTCAGCGGTGCTAAGAGCATCACTAGACTGTTTTCTGCTAAACCATGAAATCATAGCAGATCCCAGACTATAACATCCACCTGATGTGCTTTTCCTGTCTGATACACTTCCAGCCCAATCTGCATCTGTATAGCCATACAGTTTGAACTCATGGCTTCCATCATAGTATAGACCAAATTCTATAGTCCCTTACAAATATCTCATCACATATTTTGCAGCTATTAGGTGAACACGTCTACGTTGAACTAGATACTGACTCAAGGTGTTCACAACAAAACAAATGTCTGGTCTGGTATTTGTTAGATACATCAACGACCCAATAATCTGTCTGTATTGAGTCACATCCACTAACTTTGATGAGTCATCAGCTAACAACTTCAGGTTGGAATCCATGGGTGTGGCCATGGCTTTGCATTCCAACATATTGAATCTTTTCAATATCTCTACAACATACTTTCCTTGGTTGAGAAAAATTCCTTCTGAACTTTGTCATACTTCCAGACCTAGGAAATAATGCATTAACCCAAGGTCTTTCATCTCAAATTCTTTGGCGAGTTTCTTCTTGCTTTCCACAATCTATTTCTCATTTCTTGTCTGAAATAAATCATCCACATATAGTAATAGTATGATAGGTTCATCTTCTATAACCTTGAGGTAAAGGTTAGGATCGACTTTACTCTTGGCAAAGCCCATGCTCGTCAGGAAATTATCTATCCTTCCATACCAAGTTCGAGGAGCTTGCTTTAGGCCATACAGGGCCTTCTTCAACTTGCATATGTGAGTATGTCTGTCTTCAACTTCAAATCCTTGTGGTTGTTCTATGTATACTTCTTCTTCAATCACACCATTCAGGAAGGCTGTTTTCACATCGATCTGGTGTAAGTCCCACTTCATCATGGATGCAAGTGCCATGATAGCTCTAATTGAAGTATACCGTGCTACAGGGGCAAAAGTCTCTTCATAATCAATTCCCTCTTTCTGAGAGAAACCTCTGGCCACAAATCTTGCTTTGTACTTCTCGATACTTCCGTCAGCTGCATGTTTTATCTTGTAGATCCATTTGGAGGATACTACACTCTTTCCTTCTGGTTTGTGAACTATATCCCATACATCATTCCTCATTATTGACTGGTATTCTTCAGTCATTGCTTCTACCCATTCTTTCTTCTGTGCCGCTTCTTTGTAGTTTGTAGGTTCTTGATCTACAATATCACACATCAAAGCTACATAGTTGGAAAATGTCTTGGGCCTCTTACTTACTCTTGTGGAGCCTTCAGGAGCTCCATATCTTTCTGCTTCTTGTATAATCTCTCTTGCCCAAGCAGGCTTTCTTTTTCGTGACATCTCCATCGTAGGAGGTTCTTGTGGTTCTGTCATGTCATGTTCTTCAGGAGCTTCATCTTCAGGGAGACATGTAGTTTCTTCATTTCTGGGAGGTGCATCTTCCTCATACACTTCTTCATGTTGGCACTTCCTGGATCTCTTGAGCGCTGCTTCTTCATCAAATGTCACATTTCGACAAATTTCCATGTGATGGAATCCAGGAATGTAAATTCTGAATGCTTTGGATACTTCACAGTATCCAACAAATATCCCCTTCTTTCCGGAAGGATCCAACTTGGTTCTTTTCTCTTTCGGTATATAAACGTATACTAGACAACCAAATATTTTGAGGTGACTTACCTCAGGCCTCTTTCCCGTGAATATCTCTTCTGGAGTCTTGAATCCAAGAGCACTGTGAGATATTCTATTCTGTACATATACAATAGTTCTGGCTGTTTCTGCCCATAGATGCATTGGAAGATCTTGATCTTATATCATTGTCTTCACTGCTTCCATGATAGTCCTGTTCTTTCTTTCTGCAATGCCATTTTCTTGAGGATTGTAGGGAGTAGTTAGTTCCCTCTTGATTCTAGCATCTTTGCAAAAGGCTTCAAACTCTTTTGAAGTGTATTCTGCCATTGTCTGATCAGAGTGTCTTGATCCTTTTGTCTGAGAGATTCTCTATCAAGGCTTTGAATTCCTTGAACTTCTCAAACACTTCGCTCTTTGCTTTCAAGAAATATATCCATGTCTTTCTTGAGTAATCATCAATAAATGTAATGTAATATTCAAAACCACTTAAATATGTGGAGGACATTGGACCACACACATCTGAATGAATCAATTCTAACGTACCTTTTGTTTTTGTTTCGCTCTTTGGAAATGGATTCTTGATATTCTTTCCTTTCGCACATCCTTTGCAAATGCCTTCATGTTTGATCTTCATGTCTGGTAATCCCGTCACTACTTTGTTCACATGAGGTAGTGCTTTGTAATTGATGTGAGCAAGCCTTCTATGCCATAGTTCACTAGGATCAGTGGACTCATGAACAAGGGTTGTTTCCGAATGTCCCTTGAGTTTATATAGGCCGCCTTCTTCTTCACCAATGATAACTGCATCTTCAATATTCTTTCCTTTGGGCCACATGAGTACTTGGCCATCTATGAATGCAACTCTGAATCCTTTCTTATCTAAAGCTGAGATAGAAAGTAAATTCTTTTTCAGACCTGGTACATATAGTACTTCTTTCATCTTCAAGAGATTTCTTGAATCAAGCTTGTAGTTTGCTTCCCCAATTCCTTTGATCGGATATTGATAGTGTAATGTTCCCAAAAGTGACATGCATGTAAACCCTAAAAGTGGCATGCATGACATCTAAGCATTATTTAATGATGCATGCACCCAATTAACTCTTCATGCGCATGGATGCAAGTCAATTGCAAATTAGAAGTTAAAGTGACCTAATTAGGTCAAAAGTTAGGGTTTTCGCAGTTGAAAGTTATAAAAGAAAGATAAAGTGAATGGAGACTTTACTTTTGATGATTATTGATTTTGGAGCTCTTGAGTAGCAGCACAGCATGCGGCCACAGCAGTTGGGGTTGGAGACGGCGTCTTCAACTAACGGGATTTCGGCAGTGAGATATCTGCCCTAGTCTCCTTCAGGATAAACCATCTAGGTTTGTCACCATGTCTATTGCATTCATCATTATCCAGTATTCCAGTATAAGTCCGAAGGTTATTGCAGATTCATTCGTACAGCTAGGGGCATTTAGCTGGGAAACCCTAGTCATTCACTAGGACTCTGGATCACCATATTTCTTCCACATCCAGCGTGCATCCTCACTGATAGGATCACTCTACTGCATTGGGTGATTATCAGCTATCAGATTGTCCATCCGGGGCAGCTAGCAGCAGTTTAAGGGTTGTGGGAGCAGCAGTTTACAGGGTTGTGGGGGCGTGAGCAGCAGATTGGGAGATCAATTCGCTAGGGCATCTGGAGAGGTCAAAACTCATGCATGCTCTGACCATCCTCTTCGGCACGGGCACACCTTCCTTTCAACTTATTTCTAACTGAAACTGACCATCTCTTCAGCAAAAACGTCATACTTGTTTGATTCAGCCATCCGAGGTATTGCAGCAGAAAACAAGGTCATTTCTTCATCAGCTCAACTCTTCTTGCATGCGTATTCTCTCTGGAGCATATTCAGCCGGCTTATCAGTGGTAAGTGTTCATTCTATCCTGCAAACCCTAACCCTAATTTCAGCTATAAAATAGGAAGATTTTGCATGGCAGTTTGCATGCCCGGATGTTTTAGTAAATTTGCATAGAAATAGAAAATATCAGGATTTGAGATATTACGATGGTATCAAAGCATGATCCTTGCCAGCTGTGGGCACATAGCAATTGAATAAAAGTGCATGTTGATGCATGCGTGTACATGCAAATGCATGTCAGTGATGTTGGTGAAGTGCATGTTAGAACAAAGGTTTTTCTTTGCCAGCTTGTGAGAACATGAAGATAATGAGAAGGATCTTGACTGGAAATTGGCAGAGGTTAGCAATACTTCAACATTTGCCTCGATATCAGGAGTATCTAGCCTTGGGTGATGAGGTATGTGCAGCATTGTCCTTTCAAGATTATTACACCATCAAGTTCGGGAGCCAGCCAAAGGATTTGGATGAGGATCTCCTTAAAGGGATAGTTGGGGGAGTGAAGGAAGATGGGATCATGTTCAGACGCTCTCTCTTGTCATATGACAGTTTGGACCATAAGGAATCAGAGATTGCACCCTTGAGTCTTCTGGATGAGCACAAGGTAGAAGAGAAGGCAGAAGAGGAACCTCGGTTAGATTCACAGGAACGAGTGGAGAGGCATGACACAGAGAGGATTGATTCTATACATGCCGAGTAGTATGGAGGTTATGAGCCACATCTTATGGAGGGACCATTAATGGTTCAGGTTGTAGATGCAAATGTGTTGATGGGGGACATATTCCAGGGACTAGCCGATAGTGACAGGGACGCATCCCTTATTTTCCGAAATGGGTATAGTACAGCTGTTTGGGATCCTGGTTTAGATGACACCAGTAGAGTGAGTGCCCAAGAGGATATCGCAACCTACACAGGATGCAGGACAGTTGTGACCCATGAGGGCATGAGTGGCACTCATGGTTTGAGGGGAGAGCCTTCAACAATGATTCTACATGAGCACTCAAAATTACAGGTGACTGAGGAGAGATCTCACACAAAGGATTTGGATCAGGTATGGGATCACGAGTTGCCTTTATGGGTTAGTGGTTTAACCATGGAGGAGGTAGTTGAGCACATCCCTTGTGGACCAGCCAACAAGGAAGTGTATCCATACAGAGATTAGGTAGACAAGTATATGACGGAGATGGAGACACCAAGGTTTACAGGCTCAGTTGACATCAGTGGAGTTGCTATGGAGGAGAGGGCCAACCTCCTCTTCCAGGAGTTTTTTCGAGGGATGCTTAGGTTTGGAGGCATGAAGGAGCAGTCTTCTGAAGAGTTTGTGCAACTTATGATTGCTTGGCTCATTAAGGACATTCAGATGGATTTTGGTATCAGTCAAAGGGTTGTTTGGGATCCCGGTATCAAGGGGTCAATTCATGATTGGGTGGCAAGGAGGCATGAGGTGATCCAGTGGTTTATATGGGATCCTGGTATTGGTGTTCGGATGCATTTTTTAGTTGACAGTTGTCGATTGCTTGAGGACAAGCAATCTTTGGTGAGGGAGGACTGTAATGTTCCCAAAAGTGACATGCATGCAAACCCTAAAAATGACATGCATGCAAACCTTAAAAGTGACATGCATGACATCTAAGCATTATTTAATGATGCATGCACCCAATTAAGTCTCCATGTGCATGCATGCAAGTCAACTGCAAATTAGAAGTTAAAGTGACCTAATTAGGTCAAAAGTTAGGGTTTTTGCAGTTGAAAGTTATAAAAGAAAGATAAAGTGAATGGAGACTTTACTTTTGATGATTATTGATTTTGGAGCTCTTGAGTAGCAGCATAGCGTGCGGCCACAGCAGTTGGGGTTGGAGACGGCGTCTTCAACTAACGGGATTTCGACAGCGAGATATCTGCCCTGGTCTCCTTCAAGATAAACCATCCAAGTTTGTCACCGTGTCTATTGCATTCATCATTATCCAGTATTCCAGTATAAGTCCGAAGGTTATTGTAGATTCATTCGTATAGCTGGGGGCATTTAGTTGGGAAACCCTAGTCATTCACTAGGACTCTAGATCAATGTTATCGGAACCGGACCGGTCATCGAACCGGCGAAGCCCAAAATGTGAACCGGACCGAAAACGGCAAAAACCCGAGTAAAAAACCGGCTGACTAAAAAGTACATAAAATATTCATATTTTGTAAAAAACATATATATTCATGTGCATACATATGAATCCAAACCATTAATACCGAAATATGCAAAGTTTCTCCTATATATAGCAAATATGGGTGCAAATATCCAAAATAGCACCTAGTGCAATACATCTCTGAGGTTCTGAACCAAAGTACATTAACAAAGAGGCTCCAAAGTACATCAGCAAAGTTTTATTTTTTGGGTTTAAAAAAAAAAATTGAGTTTCGTGAGTCCCCAGCCCAGACCCGCCGGTTCCGTACCCGGTTTGGAAAAAAATCCGGTTTTTTGAATTTTTTTTGCTGACCGGACCGGCCAACCCTGTAAATCGGTCAGACCGGCCGGTTTTGCCGGTTCCAATAACACTGCTCTGGATCACCATATTTCTTCCGCATGTAGTCTGCATCCTCACTGATAGGATCACTCTACTGCATTGGGTGATTGTCAGCTATCAGATTGTCCATCCGAGGCAGCTTGCAACAGTTTACAGGGTTGTGGGGGCGTGAGCAGCAGAATGAGAGATCAATTCTCTAGGGCATCTGGGGAGGTCAAAACTCTTGCATGCTCCGGCCATCCTCTCCGGCATGGGCACACATTCCTTCCGACTTATTTCCACTTGAAACTGACCATCCCTTCAGCAAAAACGTCACACTTGTTTGATTCAGCCATCCGAGGTATTGCAGCAGAAAACAAGGTCATTTCTTCATCAGCTCAACTCATCTTGCATGCGTATTCTCTCTAGAGCATATTCAGCCGGCTTATCAGTGGTAAGTGTTCATTCTATCCTGCAAACCCTAACCCTAATTTCAACTATAAAATAGGGATATTTTGCATGGCAATTTGCATGCCCAGCTGTTTTAGTAAATTTGCATAGAAATAGAAAATATCAGGATTTGGGATATTACAGACAGTCATCTCCTAGAGATACTTTCTGAGGAGAGTTCTTTTCTTCAAGTCTTGATAGAATCTTATTTTGTCCCATCATGTGCTTTGAAGCACCACTATCAATAAGCCAAGTATCTTCTCCAGGTGTAATAGATCCGGAGAGTGCTGAGAATAATACATACTCTTCTGCATCTTCTTCTCTTGCTTGCTTGCTTGGAGGTCCTTCCTCTTCTTCTTCTTCGTCTTCATATTCAACTAGATGAGCATGATGCCTTTTGTTGTTGTTGATCTTCTTCTTATATTCTTGTCTCTTCATAGGACAATTTCTAGCAATGTGTCCTATCTTATCACAATGAAAGCATTGAAAGTCAGAGTAGTCCCTATCGGGGAGACTTTCTCTTGGCTTTTGGAGCTTCCTGGGAGGTTGATACTCCCTGTTGTTTCCCTTCTTGAAGTAGGGTTGACTTCTTGTTCTCTTGGTATGAGTGGCTAGGGCTTGATCATCCTCCTTTAGTAAGGCTTCTCTATTTGCCACTCTAGTCTCCTCTTGAATGCAGTCTTCCCATACCACATCAAACTTCATGCTTTCCTTTCTGGCACACATCATCTGGATGAATGACTCCCAGGGTCTAGTGAGACCATTGAGAACAGTCATAACCATCTTATCTTCATCAAGTTTGTCTCCAATGGCTTCTAGTTGTTTTTTGATCTGAGAAACCCTTGTGAAGTAGTCCTGGATGGATTCTCCATGACTCATCTTGGTGCTCTTCAGTTGAGCTCTTAGATTCATCTTTCTGTTGATGTTTCTACCCTCATACATTCTGGATAGGGCATCATACATTTCTTTTGGAGTCTTCTTGGATGACACTTCAGGCATCAAGTGATCCTTGATAGAGTCATCAATAATCCTTTGTGCCCGAATCATATCCTTCTTGTGCTTCTCCTTAGCTTCAACTTCTTCAGGTTCTGCAACTTCATCTTTGATATACTTATCAAGATCATTCTCTTGGAGAATGAGATCAATCCTGTATTTCCATGCTCGAAAATTCTCTATGCCTTCTAGCTTGTCCTCAAGCTTAGTGCTTGGGGCCATCTTGTCAGAAAATCACAAAAAATTGAAATTCTACGGAATGAGAAACTGAACTTACTAGGAGATGCGCTTGACTGAGGTGAGTTGACTGGTGTGCTTGGTTTCTGGAGATCTCAAGTCTTCACCTTCCAAACCAGACTTGCGAGATTCAACTTTGTAGCTTCCAGCTGTTTTCTGGTTCTGCAGTTTTCTGGTACAGCTGTCAAACTAGGGTTTGACTTTCTTGGAGACTCACTCACCCAAAAACCTCGATTCGAGAGGCTCAATAGATGCGCTCTGGGAGGGCGCAACTTTCTATGTAAGCAGTTTTCCGAAAATGAATTTTTTTTTCGAAACCCTAATTTATTCCGGGGAGAGAGAGAGGGCTTTTTCACCTTGTGAAAGCTGTCCTATTCAGGATAGCTCTGATACCATGTTAAAATTTCATATGCTAAGCTAGATCATCAGCATTTAATTTCAATTTCATAACGAAAGCATATAAATAGGATCACTGAAAGAAACAGTGTCACAAGAACAACACAGATTTATCCTGGGAAAACCCTAAAGGGAAAAACCCAACAAAAGCTTCCTCAATATAGATGCCCCCAAAAGATAAAAGGTAAAACCCAAAAGACTGATCCTCCTCCTTCTCTAGCCACAGCTCTTTCTCTCTCTCTCTCATGCGATACACAAGTGAGTGTGAGTGTGTTCAAATGAGAAGCACCTCACCTCTATTTATATTCTTTCATTCACTTAATAATTAATTTAGTTCTGTAGGCTCGTGTAATCCTAATTTAATTATGTAGGCTCGAGTAACCACAACTGGGGTACTAATGACCCGACTTACAACGGAGGGGACTTCCTCATGACTCTTATTAGTTCTTCCGATTAGGAACATTGGGGTATAAAGAAATACAAGTGATTCTCTCGCTAGGAACATCGGAGACCACAAAAAATACATATAGAACATTCTTCTAAGTTACAATATTTCAACAAAATCAAAAGAGGAAAAAATACATTTTTAAACTTCTTTTCCTCTAGGATGAAATCAAATCCCTTAAACGACCTATAGGGTCCATACAACAAAAATCCCAATGTTCGGGAGTCTTAGCCTCTTGAATTAATTCATGTAGACATATGTAGAGCAATGGAGATAACATCCTTTAGAGATAAAGTCCTAAAAGCTCAAGTGAGGCCTTGGAGAAACCAAAAGGGATTGCCAATGCCACAACACAAGCCCTCTTCGCACTTTAGGCTAGCTCTTCATTGGTTTAAGGAGGCCTTCTCTAGATAGGATTGATGGAATTTTAAGCTATGGGATGCAAGGTGAAAATGAAGAGTTAATTCCTGCAAAATAGTTTTAGAAGTTTAGGAAATGAAAATGGATGAATGGATTGGGGAATAGTGTCTTTCCACTAGGCATATGGGGTCAACTCAAGGCTTATGGATCCTATTGAGGTAAAGAGGGAAATTTTGGCTTAAGTGTACAAGCTACAAAATCCTTTTCCTTCTTGTCCCAAACTGCGGAAATATGACTAGGCAGATCCCAAAAATAGATGAGCTCCAACACTTATGAAGGCTATGTCTACTAGAAATGAATGTATGCGCATATCACCAAGCTTAGAGAAACATGCTTACATAAATAACTTGCCAACAATAAACACAATTCAACAAGGAAAGATGTTACATGACTCAATGCTTCATAAGCATATGTCAAGAAATAACCAACAAGAAAGATAACATCAAGATCTAGAAGATTTTCTCACCCATAAGGCACTTTATTAGTCCTCCAATGGCACATCCAATAGATGTTCTATTTGTTGAATTTTAGCATTAGCATGTATTCTTTAAAATTTTCAGACTGTAAGATAACAATAAGACAAGTGCCGTAGGTAAATCAAAACATCAACACAAAGAACACAAGATGTTTTTCATAGAGAAACCTTTAAAGGACAAAAACCCCGAAAGCATTAGTAATTCATCCCTTAAATGAGATGATTAGAGTTCTTCATTTTCAGAATTCTGAGATGAATGTTCTTCAATAATTCTCAAACCCTAGCATAGTTTGATAAAAAAATTTCACAAGTACAAATTACATAAGAAAATCAGATTAGGGCTTCCTGCCCAATCTTTCTCTCTCCTGCCTAGTTGCCCAGAATGTCTGCCCAAACTTCTTTTGCTGCTGCCCAAAGACTGATAGGTGGCTGCCCAAATTTATTTCCTTGCTGCTCGAGGTTGCCCGGATCTTCCCGGATGATTAACTGCTTTCCCGTAACATGCAAGTATCAGTCTGAGCCTGTTTGAGGGCTTGTCGAAGTCTGTAGTTGACAGACTGTAGTTGCCCGGGCCTGTTTGGATGCTTCTCGGGAATGATGGCAGCTTTCTGAGGGTGCTAACAGGCTTCCCAAGTCCTTTTTTAGGTTGTCTGTAGATGCCCAAAGTCTGAGAGAGCTGCCCGAAGGTCAGCCCATGAAGATATGGACTGCCTGAGACGGTTAGCAGCCAACCCGAGCTTGTTTGGATGCTGCCCGGAATACTGTAGGTTGCCCGTGAGGGTTATGTTGCTGCCTGTGAATATTTTGCTGCTACTTGTGAGTATTCTGCTGCTTCCCGAGAAGATGATGTATGCTAGGGTGAGAACCCTAGGTCTATTGTTGTTCAACTGTGAAGGGAAGTGGACAAAACCCTAGCTTAGGGTTAGCTGTAGCAAAAGTAGATGCCCTAGCTAGAAAGCCTCCTTGCTAGGGCATAAACCAAAACAAGAATCTTCTCTCTTCAAGAACCAACGAAAATATTCTAGGAGCAGTTAAATGATGATGAACAAGTGTGTGTGAAAATGAATTGGAGTTGATCTTGTTTTATAGCCTTTGATTCACCTGGATGTGGACAAAAACTCAAAAGAATAAAATAATAACATTTTATTCTTTTATCTTTTGACTTTTACCTTTAGTGGTACCAAGGTCTTTTTGCATATTCACTTTTGACTCCTTAGTGGACCAAGGGTCCTTATGTATTTTAGACTTTGACCTTTTAGCCTTCTTCAAGTGTCCTATGGTCAAAACAAGTGGTCATAGGGGTCCTTCATAACCACTCAATGTATATCATCATAAATAGAGAGAATTACTAATGCTTTTATTTTACACTCCTTGTGCCACCAAGATCGGGTACTAGGTGTCTTAACCAAGGGCAGCTAATCCTTGGAGAAGATCACAAAGCCCACAGATCGAGGGAAGGAGTGTCTCACATGTCCAAACACGGTATAGGACTTATAGTGATGTCCTGGTAACTGACTAGGTACCTCAGCCATAGGATGCATAATTTGACGCAAGGTCAAATACTTGGTAACTGACCAAGCGCCTCCATTCTCCCGGAGAATGGCCCTCAGCCCTAGGCTGAGTTCCCCAGCTCTAGACTGGTTCATCTTCCTGGTAGCTGACCAGGTGCCTCCATTCAAATAATGGACACTTAGCTCTAGGCTGAGTTCCCCCAGTGCTGGATTGGTTTCACATCCTGGTCCTTGACGAGATGTCCCCATTCAACAGAATGTCTACTCAGCTCAAGGCTGAGTTCCCCCAGTGCTGGACTGGTTCCACATCCTGGTCTTTGACTAGATGTCCTCATTCAACGGAATGGCTACTTAGCTGAAGGCTAAGTTCCCCTAGTGCTGGACTGGTTACACATCCTGGTCTTTGACCAAATGTCCCCATTCTCCTAAGAAAATGGCTCTCGATGCTACTTAGGAAAAATCAACACTCCCTCTCAGCGAGAAAGGTATTCTTTGCCATGCCAAGCTTGTCACGAAAGCACATGAACGTTGTTGTTGTCAGTGGCTTGGTCAGGATATCTGCAATCGGTTCATTTATATGGATGTACTGCAACTTCAGAGTGCCTCTATGTACTAGGTCTCTGATGAAATGGTACTTCATTTCAATGTGTTTCGATCTATCGTGAAACACTTGATTTTCTGAAAACTTAATGCAACTTTGATTATCGCAATGAATAATCGTTAGTCAAGCTTTCCACCGAATAGATCAGATAGTAGTTTCCTGAGCCAAACTACTTCTTTGCAGGCATCACTTGCAGCAATATACTCAGCTTCAACTGTACTCTATGCTATGGAACCCTGTTACCTGCTGGACCAAGAGATCATTGTAGATCCTATACTGAAGTAGTAACCTGAAGTACTTTTCCGGTCTATTGCACTGCCAACCCAATTTGAGTCAGCATATCCTGCTAACAATACTCCACTACTGGAAGTATACCTGAGCCCATAAGTGATAGTACCTAACACATATCTGAGCACATGTTTGGAAGCTACACAGTGTATGTGCTTCAGATCGGAAATGAACTGACTCAGAGCATTCACTGTGTAACAGATATTTGGTCTTGTGTGTACGAGATACATCAAGGATCCAATGAGCTGTCGATATAGAGTAGAGTCCACATCTTATGAACTATTGGTGGAGTCTCGCTACTTCTTCAAGTTGGTTGTCATGGGTATGCTCATGGACTTGCAGTCCTGCATCCCAAATATTTGCAAGATATCCACTGCATACTTCCCTTGTGTTAGGAAGATCTCGTCTGCCTTTTGCTAGACCTCTAGGCGAAGAAAATAATGCATCAGACCAAGATCCTTCATTTCGAATTTAGAGGCGAGCTCCCTCTTACACTGTGCTATTAGCTGTTCCTCACCTGTAAGGAACAAGTCATCCACATATAGGACAAGGATCAAGATATGATTGTGAACAGCCTTAAGGTACAGATTGGAGTTAGCACTACTTTTGGAAAACCCCAAGTTGTGAAGGTAGCCATCCATCCTCGCATACCAGACTCTTAGAGCTTGTTTGAGCTCATACAAGGCTTTCTTCAGTTTACACACATGGGACTTATCCCCATGAGTCACAAAGCCTTTAGGTTGTTCAATGTAGACTTCCTCTTCAATCTTTCCATTGAGGAAGGCTGTTTCTACATCCATCCGAATACTCCAAAAAGAGAAATGGTGGTTCTAATAGTAGTATACTTGGTGACAGGAGCAAAAGTCTCATCATAGTCCATGCCCTCTTTTTGAGTAAAGCCACGAGTTACAAATCTGGCTTTGTACTTCTCAATGTTGCCATTAACAACATGCTTGATTTTGTAGAGCCATCTTGATGTTACCACTGACTTTCCTGTCGGTTTGGGAACAACTTCCCACATATCATTTTTCATAATTGAACTGTACTCTTCAATCATGGCATCAATCCATACCTCTTGACTTGCTACTTCTTTGTATGTGGAAGGTTCAAGTCTCTGAAAGTTTCGGGAGGAGCTTTATGCTTCTTAGCTTCTTGTACCGTTTCTCGGTACCAGGCATGTCTCCTTTTAGAAGGAGGAACTTCAAGCAGTTCTTCTGGTGGACTTTCAGGTTCCTCAGGTACATACGGAATTCGATTCTCAAATTCCTCTTTCTCCCTCCGAACTTTTGAATCTGGGATCTCAGAAGGAGGTTCTTCATCTTCCTTTGAAAGCTTTAGTGTTTGACGAAACACAACTTCCTCATGGAAAATCATGTCTTTACTAACTTCAATGTATCTCTGTCCAGGGGCATAGTGCAGTAGGCCTTCGAGCTGTCACTGTAATCGACAAAAATGCCTTTATTTTCTGAGGGTTCTAGCTTAGCCCTCTTTTCTTTTGGCACATGAATATATACCGAAGTGCCAAAAATCCTCATGTGGTCAACTGCAGGATTCTTGCTGGTAAAGACTTCTTCTAGAGTCTTCCCCCCAAGATGGCATGAGGGCTTCTGTTTTGGATGTATACATCAATACATGCAACTTCAACCCACAAAGATAAAGGAAGATCAAGATTGGTTAACATGGCTTTAGCAGCTTCACACATTGTTTGGTTCTTCCTTTCTGCAGCCCCATTTTGTTGAGGGTTGTAAGGCACAACCAACTCTTTCTTGATTCCTGTTTCTCGGCAAAAATCATCAAACTCATTAGACTCATACTCACCTCCGTTATCTGACCTTAGGATACAAATGTGTCTGCCTGTTTGATTTTCAATCAGAGCTTTGAACTCTTTGAAGTTGTCAAAAGTTTCACTTTTGGCTTTGACGAAGTAAATCCATAACTTCCGAGAATGATCATCTATGAACAAGACATAATACAAGCACCCAGTCAAGGAGGGTGAAGGCATGGGCCCACAAATGTCAGAGTGAATCAAATCCAATATTCCTTTAGATCTATTCTTGCTTTTGGAAAGGATTTCTTAGTGTTCTTACCTAGAGCACATCCCTTGCAAATTCCATCATGTTTGGGAGAAACCTTTGGCATACCTGTAACCATATTTTGTAGGCCTAGAAGAGCTCTATAGTGGAGGTGTCCAAACCTCCGATGCCACAGCTCACATGGATCAACTGTGTGGTGAACCAAGGCATGAGTGGAATTTACGGAAGCCTTATAAAGATCTCCCTCTCGAACCCCAATCTGTACAACTGAGCTTAGCTTCTCAATTCTTTGCCCATAATAACCGTCTTGTCCATGAAGAGAACTCTATAGCCCTTGTCCTCTAAGCCAACGACAAAGAGGAGGTTTTTCTTCAAACCAGGAACATATAAGACATCATCAATATGCAAAACCGTACTTGAATCAAATTGAAGTGAGGTTAAGCCAACTCCTTCAATCTTGTAGGTGGAGTAATCTCCAAGTTCCACTTAAGTAGTGAACTTCTTTCTGTAGCTGTTGAGTGCTCCACGATTACCTGTCATGTGTTTGGAAGCACCACTATCTACTAACCAAGAGTTAGCACTGTCAGTGATGGACCTAGGGAGAGCAGAGATCAGGTAATATTTCCTTCTAGGTTCATCTTCTTTGGTAGCCTTGGTATTCTTCTTCTTCTTAGGTTCTTCTTCTTCTTCTTCTATAGCAGAGGCTTAGAATCTTCTTTTGAACTTCCCCTTGGGCTGCCTGCAATCCTTAGCAAAGTGCCCAATCTTATGACAATTATAGCATTCCACTTTTGAAACATCAATGTGCTTACCTTGTGGTTTTTTTGCTTTCTTTTTTTGAGGGAGGGCTTCTTGAATTTCCTTGTCTTAGCTATAAGAGCAAGGTTTCCTTCTTTAGTACTTGTTGCCTTGCTTTGAACTCTTCCTTCTTCTTCCAAGCAATCATGTCAAGTCTATCAAAGTTTGGCTGATTTTCATGTCCACTTACTGATGCCAGAAAGGTTTCCCAAGAGTTTGGGAGACCATTGAATACAGTCTGTACAAGGTCATCATCATCCACAGTAATATCAATAGCAGTGAGTTGGTCTCTACCTGTGCAATCTTTGTGAAGAAAGGTCCAACTCCTTCATCCCTGTTCAACTTCAGTGTTCAAAGCCTTTTCTTCAAAATTCTCTTCTGACTAGGAGCCTTCTTTTCATACAGGTTCGTCAAGGTGTCGAAGCATTCTTTCGCAGTCTTCAATGGTGTGATGGTGGGCATCAAGGTTTCCTTGACTAAGTCATATATGATCCTTCTAGCCTTTGCTTGCTTCTTTTTGAAAGCAATTCTGCCAGCATTAGATGTTGGTTCTTCTATGGTGTTGAACACCAAGTCATCAAGATCATTTTCCTCCACGATGGCTGTGAGCCTAGTCTTCCAAGAGTTGTAGTTTGCTGAACCTTCAAGCTTCTCTTCTGGTCTGAAAGGGTTGGTAGTCATCTCTGCTTCACAAGTCGGTTTTCTAAGTCTGCAAAATGTCCCAAGGTCTAGGAAGACAACAATAATCTGCCTCTTATTGGGGTCTTCACATGCTAAGCTCTAATACCATGTTGAATTTTAGCATTAGCACGTATTCTTTAAATTTTGCAGACTGTAAGATAACAATAAGACAAGTGCAGTAAGTAAATCAAAACATCAACACAAAGAACACAAGATGTTTTTCATGGGGAAATCTTTAAAGGACAAAAACCCCAAAAGCATTAGTAATTCATCCCTTAAATGAGATGACTAGAGTTCTTCAATCTCAGAATTCTGAGATGAATGTTCTTCAATAATTCTCAAAACCTAGCAGGCTTGACCACTTCCAAACCCTAGCATAGTTTGATAAAAACTTTTCACAAGTACTAATTACATAAGAAAATCAGATTAGGGATTTCTGCCCAATCTTTCTCTCTCGTGCCCAACTGCCCAAAATGTCTGCCCAAACTTCTTTTGCTGCTGCCCAGAGACTAATAGGTGGCTGCCTGAATTTATTTCCTTACTGCTCGAGGTTGCTTGGATCTGCTCGGATCATCAACGGCCTCCTCGTAACCTCAAGTATCAGCCCTAACTTGTTTGAGGGCTTCCCTAAGTCTGTAGTTAACAGTCTGTAGCTTCTCGAGAATGGTGGCAGCTGCCTGAGGGTGCTAGCAGGCTGCCCAAGCCTTGTTTAAGGTTGTCTGTAGATGCTTGGAGGCTGAGAGAGTTGCCCGAAGGTTAGCCCGTGAAGATATGGGCTGCCAGAGACGCTTAGCAGCCAACTCGAGCTTGTTTGTAGGCTGCCCAGAATACTGTAGGTTGCCCAAAATATTGTAGGCTGCCCTTGAAGGTTATGCTGCTGCCTGTGAGGGTTACGCTATTGCCCGTGAGTATTTTGCTGCTGCTTCTGAATATTCTGTTGCTGCCCGGGAAGATGATGTATGCTAGGGTGAGAGCCCTAGGTCTGTTGTTGTTCACCTGTGAAGGGAAGTGGATGAAACCCTAGCTTAGGGTTAGGTTGTAGCAAAAGTAGATGCCCTAGCTAGAAAGCCTCCATGTTAGGGCATAAACCAAAACAAGAATATTCTCTCTTCAAGAACCAGCGAAAATCTTCTAGTAGCAGCTGAACGATGATGAGCAAGTGTGTTTGAAAATGAATTGGAGTTGATCTTCTTTTATAGCCTTTGATTCACCTAGATGTGGACCAAAACTCAAAAGAATAAAATAATAACATTTTATTCTTTTATCTTTTGACTTTTATCTTTAGTGGTACTAAAGGTATTTTTGCATTTTCACTTCGACTCCTTAGTGGTCCAAGGGTCCTTATCTATTTTTGACTTTTACCTTTAGCCTTCTTCAAGTGCCATGTGGTCAAAACAAGTGGTCATAGGGGTCCTTCATACCCACTCAAGGCACATCATCATAACTAGATAGAATTACTAATGCGTTTATCTCACACTCCTTGTGTCACCAACATCGAGTACTAGGTGTCTTAACCAAGGGTAGCTAATCCTTGGAGAAGATCACAAAGCCCACAGATCGAGGGAAGGAGTGTCTCACATTCCCAGATCCGGTCTAGGGCTTATCGTGATGTCCTAGCAACTGACCAGGTTCCTCAGCCATAGGCTGCATAATTTGACCCAAAGTCAAATACTTAGTAACTGACCAAGCACCTCCATTCTCCCGGAGAGTGGCCCTCAACCCTAGGCTGAGTCCCCCAGTTTTAGACTGGTTCATCTTCTTGGTAACTGACCAGGTGCCTCCGTTCAAAGAATGGCCACTCAGCTCTAGGCTGAGTTCCCCGAGTGCTGGACTGGTTCCACATCGTGGTCTTTGACCAGATGTCCCCATTAAACAGAATGTCTACTCAGCTCAAGGTTGAGTTCCCCTAGTGCTGGACTGGTTCCACATTCTGGTCTTTGACTAGATGTCCCCATTCAACAGAATGGCCACTCAGCTCAAGGATGAGTTCCCCCAGTGCTGGACTGGTTCTACATCACGGTCCTTGACCAGATGTCCCCATTCTCCTAAGAGAATGGCTCTCAATGCTGCTTAGGAATTATCAACACCATTAAGCTCAAAGGGGTGTAGCACCAAATCCAACCATGAATGTGAAAGAGGAAGGGTTGCTCTTTGTTGAAATTTGCGTTAGGTTCGGCTTTGAGATAGGAAATTTCAAAATTTGTACTTTGATGTATAATATAAAATCTAAATCAATGCTAGATTCATAACAATACAACTGTAACACAATTAAAACATAATTTTCATCTCTTTCAACTTTAACACTCCTCAGTGATAACCCTGTTAAAGTTGGTCCTTGAGATAGAATTGATCAATTGCAAGGTACAGGAAATAGAACATAAACAATAATACTGTAAAAGACAAGTTAATGAACAAAACTAATTAATAGTAAAGAAAAGAAAGCAAAGGTTTAGACCTTTCTTATACTTAGATTTCCTTTTCAGATCAGACCTTGTCTTTGACAACAAGTCTCTAATGAACAGTGGACATACCTGAGTGAGAGAAGAATGCTAACTCTAGAACAAGGCTAGACAAGTACAAACCTCTGAGTGATAATTAAAACAATCGACAAGTGAGGATGAACCTACAAACCCTTGCTGCAATAATTTATAGGCTTTAGAACTGTCCAAATAGAAGCACCTTAGCAGCCTATAAGAGGTTACAAACTAGCTTCAAACTCAGTGAAAATGTCATGACCCACTTTATAGTCAACCAAAAAGGTCATGTCTCAGCTAGAAGTCACTTTAGCAACCTTCAAACAGTCAACAGGAGGTCACGACTTGGTGTAACAACTCTCAAAGAGTCACACCCAGTCTAGCAGTCCATAGAAAGGTCACAGTTGGGTTCCAGAGAGCCAACAAGGGTCACAACTAGCTTTAACAAGGTCACGGCTCAGGCTGGACAGTCAACAAGGTGAGCAGCAAGGTCACGACCCAAGTCTGGGTAGCCAACAAGGGGAGCAACAAGGTCACGGCCCAAGTTTGGGCATCCGACAAGCGAGCAACAATATCATGGATCAGCCCAGAGGCATCATACAGGTCACGGGACTCTAGCAGCAGTAGAGTTTAATTTCTACAACACCCTAGCAAGCAGAATAAGGGTCAGAGTCCACAAAAAATTTGCAGCAGCAATTAGAAAAGGAAAGTGGCATCCCTAGCAGGCTGATGGAGAGATGGCGACAACTCAAGAACATCAACAAAGCCCTGGACATCAAGCCAAGTAGCATCAATGAGCTATAGAGCAGGTATAGGATCAGATCTTCACTTTTCTTTTTGTCAAGACGTCTCCTAAAAGAGAGCTTAGGACTTTAATTTATAATCTTGACAAGCCTTCCAGAAGGGTCACTCAACCACCCCTAACTTTTAGGGGATTTACCAATCAAAACATAAAATAATGTTAGGTTGACTTAGGATAGGGTACCAATGGTCAAAAGGTCATACAAAACAAAAACAATAAAGTTAAGGCATCATAGCAAAAGGGTCAAGGTACCACAAACAAGAAGGGCGCTAGGACCATTAGGGAAACATAAGACCATAAGTCAACTAGAGGGGTCACAACAAGGCGGGAAAACAACCCCTTCACCCATAAGACAAAGATGTGCCATCAAGGTGGGGAAACAACCCTTCCCATAAGACCAAGGCATACCATCAAGGTGGGGAAACAACCCTTTTACCCACAAGACCAAGGTGTACCATCAAGGTGGGGAAACAACCCTTTTACCTAGAAGACCAAGGACTTTAATCTTTCTCTCTCAAGGCATATTGTCCACATGTGTTCCATACAATAACTATGAGTTTCATCATCACCGTATACGGAAGGTCCAAATTGGATGGTCCTCTATGCTGCTCCTAAAGGTCAAGTGCTAGTGACATCAACAAGGGGTGGCCAGTCCCTTGCAAAACAATCTAGCAATAACCATTTAGGAGAAGAGGACATCGCACATCATCATCTTGGTAAACTGACCAAGATCCACCTAGTTAACTGACTAGGTATGTACTTGAAGGAACCACTTGGTCCCAAACCAAGAAGTCTCTGACTCAACCTATAAGATCTGCTTAATCCTCGTGACCAAGAAACTCTCTGGTCCCAAACCAGAATACCCTATAGACATATAGGGGCCCTAGCCACATGCTAGGGACTTTTCCATTGCATCAACCTCCTTGTTCCATACCAAGAACCCTAGGAGACTGTCGGGGGCCCCAGGGTACCTTCTAGGTACTTACTTTGCGTGGTTCAGTGACCAGGAAACCTAGTTAACTGACTAGGGTACCATCCTTCCTGAGAATGGGTCTCATAGATGCACTATCGTTAACACTCTCTCTCAGCAAGAGAGGCACTCTCAGTAATAATAGACGCATCAGTAATCTGTCTTCTTGATAGAACATATTGCACCATGTGCTTGACATAGTGCTGCCTCCTATTGATGTGTTCCAACCTATCATCAAATTCACGGTTTTCTGAGAGCTTCGAACAACTCTGGATATTAGCAAGAAGCATGAGCTCATAGATCCACTTAGAAGTTGCAACTAACTTCCTTTGATAGCTTAGGGTCACTTTCCATATGCCAACCTTCCAAACCTATTATTTGGTTGTTTCCCCATAAGTGGAGGAATTTGAATCAGTGACATGGATCACATTGGAGCATCCTTGAAGCCTTTCAATAGGACTCTCAACGAGATCAACTGAAGGCTTCTTGGCCTTCTCCCTCTACTTCTCTAAGCGAGATGTCTCATAGAATTCCTTATCCGAGTCATTGGAAGATTCCCTAGAGTGATGGAAGATCACATCTCTACTTTCCTTTTCTGCAACCCTACTCTGCCAGGGATTGAAGCACAGTTGGCTCCCTCTTGACCTCTGATTCCTGACAGGGGTATAGAGCTTTAATAACATGTCCTAAAACCTTATAGAGGTCACCTTCACGGACTCCAATCACAATGGTTGAGCTCATATTTCCACTTTTAGAACATACCAAAGCCTTTCCATCTAAGAAGGATACAAAGAACCCCTTGTCTTCTAAAACTGTCATTGAAAGAACATTCTTCTTTAAACTAGGAACATACAAAATTTCCTCAACACTAATCAACATACTTGAATCAAGTTGAAAGGTAGTTGAACCTGTTATCACATATATATTTGTATCTGGGCCACCATTATGTAGCATGTGGCATATAGATTTTCTCTTTATTCTCTTAGCAAGACATTGATGAGATACAACATGGATCATGATTACAGCACTAGCCATTTAAAGCCTTCATTCAGTAACAGATGTGGAGTATTTCCTTGCCATGACTGAGATCTCCTTGACCATTGAGATGACTTTAGTGATGATATAGTTTATTCGAGTAGAGCATCAGAGATGGTATACAATGCACAGATTGACACATCAGATAAGGACATGCATATGGTGAGATCAGGTATATTGCTTCTTGGCAGGTTTTTACTTTCTGATGTGTATTAACACCTTTGACTTGTTATGCTATGATGATTATGGTGACCTATGCTTATATGATATATTTTACTGATGCCTAACTTGTGGAGAATGATTGGAGAATCTAGAGTTGAAGGCCATCGCTTATGCCATGCTTTATACAAACCTAGTCTATCATGCTAGGCTGGTTCCATGTGTTCCCCATTCATCCAGTCTCATCCATGATTAGTTTATCCTTTGACTTATGACTGAAACCTGTGCGATTAAAGATCCTTTTTCCCCAGTTTGATCCCTATGCATGATGGACCCCATGTTGTTTTGTGTCTTGACTCTAAGTTGTGCAACAAAACTTGTCGAAGCCTTGATCCTTTTGGGCCAGGAGAACTTGTTGGTATTGGTTCTTGAGCATAGGTGAGTTGGGTTTCGAAGCCTTGACCTCTCTGGCCGGTTGCCCCCGATGTTTGGTCTTGATTGTGGATTTTCCCCTAATCGCCTGAAGAGTTGTCAGCTAAAACTTGAAGCATCTTGTCTACCATCATACATGCATTATGTTATATTTGCCTCATCTTATGAAATGCAAGTCCATGAATAAATCTGCAAACTGTGTGTTTAGACACAACTCAAAAAGGGCTATGAAATTAAATTGTGAAAGGCCTAAAAAGCAATGGATAAATAAATGCTAAATCTAAAAACTATTGGCAACATTTGAAAAATGTAATGATTAATTCCTCACGAAGCCTACGGGTTGGGATGTGAGATGGAGCAAGGGACAACTAATTCTAAGTGTCCCCTAAGATCTCTTCACTACAGTTTCTTGTATACTCAACGAAAGGGTACTAGAAAAGAACCTCACGGAGCTTGAGTTTAGCTTAGGTGTGAGTAGTAGACATATGTTAAAGTTGAATGGACACTCTTCAAATCAATTCATCCACTTGTGTGTAATGTCCCCCCTCTAATTAAGCATACCAAACACCTGGTAACCTATTTAATTCCCTTAGGTTCGAGCAGGTATTGCATAAGAGGGAATTGACTGAGTGGATTTGATACTTAGAGCACTACAAGACATTCCTTCAATGTCAAGTCATCAGTCGGATGGAAGAAGCCTTGTTTCTTTAGGCTTAAAAGTCAACTTTAAAATAGAATTGCATGCATGCAAAAGTAAAGCGGAAACCCTAAAAGTGACATGCAAACCCTAAAAGTTCATGAGATTCTATTTAAGAGGGTAATGAGACCAAAGAAGGTTACCGATGATTATTATTGATTTTGGAGTTCTTGAGTAGTAGCACAGCGTGTGGCCACAACAGTTGGGGTTGAAGACGACGTCTTCAGCTAATGAGGTTTCAGCAGTGAAATATCTGCCCTAGTCTCATCCAGGGTAAACACACTAGGTTCACTATCTGCTTTTCTACTTATTCATCCAGTAGCAATTATCCAGTATCCATCAGAGATTGTTTGCAGGGACACATGTGCAGTCGTAGGGGGGTTTTTAGCTGGAAAACCCCAAATCATTCGCTGGGTCCTTAGATCTCCGTTTATCTTCAGAATACTGGCACCATTCTCATCATCGGTATCATCCTCCAGTACCTGGTGATTATCAGATCCTGTTTTGCTCATCCGAAGCAGTTCTCATCAATTTGGGAATCAGGGGGGCGTGAGCAGCTAAACCTCTAGTTCAATTCGCTAGCCTGGTTAGGGATCTTAGAACTTCTGCATGTGTCAAGCATCCTCTCCGGCACGGGAAGACTACCATTCCTGCAAATTCTCAGCTGCAACAGACACCTCCTTCACTGAAAACGTCACCCTTAGCTGATTTTGGGTTCATGCTGCTGGGGTATCACCGGAGGCAAGGAGCACCCGTTCTTCACCAGATCAGCTCTTGATGCATGCATATTCTCTCAAGAGCATTTCAGCTGGCTTATCAGTGGTAAGTGTTGCATTCTATCTTGCAAACCCTAACCCTAAATTCTGCTATAATATAGGGCAATTTTGCATGCCCGACTATTCAGTAATTTTGCATAGAATCAGTAGAATATCGATATTTGGGATATGACAGTGGTATCAGGGCATGTTCCTTGCCAGCTGTGGGCTTGAACATGAGAAGTAGATGAATATAGAAGAGGACACTTTTGTAACCTATAGGAAACGAAGGAGTAGGTACACGGAGGACTGTGAGGATATCCAACTAGAAGATACCAACTCAGACATGGACCCAACAGGTATACACTCTGACAGGGGAAAAGGAACGGGAGAAGATGAGGACAGAATGGAGTTTCGCAACCTAGTAAGTGCATTGCAAGACTTAGCCAAAGGGCAAAAAGACGTACTTAATGCAATCAACAGATTATCGGTGAAACCAAAACCAGGTAATAGCAGTACACCTCTCTCACCTGTAGATAGAGGGTCTACAAACAGTAGTAGGAAACATGCATACACCAATATGCAGAACACACCCCACATATATAACAGATCTTCTAGCAGGCCTACTATGTCTCATTTCTTGGCAGATGCAGTAGCAGGTCCAGTAATTCAGGTAGAGCCTACCGAACCCTTTGGGGCCTATTTGCAGGAATACAGGGACTTAGGGGATGAGTTTCATGCAACCATGTCTTTTTCAGATTTTTGCAACATGAAGAGTAGGAGGAACAGGCCCAGGAATTTCAACAAGGGATTCAATCATAATTATGAGTTGCAGAAAACCTTGGGTAGGTTGACCATCCCAAACTTTGATGGGACTCGCGGAGGTTCAGTGAGGATATGGGTTCAGAATTTGGATACCTGCTTCCAATTCAATCCCATGATAGAGACAGATGCCATTAAATTGGCTACACTCCACTTGGACTGAGAGGCCCATGAGTGGTGGTACCACGGATTAGTGACATTGGGTCACAACACCATCCACTCCTATAGTGAGTTCACTCAGAAACTCATGGAGCAGTTCGACAGGAAAGATCTAGAGATATATTTCAGGGAGTTGGCTCAACTCAGGCAGATAGGTAGCACCGAGGCCTTCATCTCAGAATTCCAAAGGATAGCTGTTATGGTAAAATATGTGTCAAAGAGTAGATTGACGGTGTTGTTTATTAGGCCCTGACAGAGCCACTACAGGGATGGGTGAAAGCCTACAAACCCCCCACTCTACAGGATGCCATTAGCCGAGCCAGAGATCTCCAAGACTCAGTTCCAAAGAACAGGTTCCCACTCAAGACCAACTTTCCAGTTAGGGACAAGGACATGAGACCTTTCCAGTAGGAAGTCTCGAAGAAAACATAGTTAGACGATGACACTAGGAGAGACTTGAGACAGAAGAAATTATGTTTTACTTGTCAAGAACCATGGGTTCCAGGACACAGGTGCACAGGAAAGGCCAAGGCCCACTACATAGAGGTATATTCAGACAGTGAAGGGGAGGACTACGAGCAGGAAACAACAGAAGAACTGCGGGCAGCAGAGGAGGAGTCATTCCAGGGTGATACACCAGAGGGAGTTATTGCTACACTATCTGGAGTACCTAGATTCCATACTCTCAGGGTCAGGGGAGTAGTACAGGGCCACAGAGTGGGAGTATTGGTTGATGGGGGAGCAACCCACAATTTCATTGAAGCAGCTTGGGTAGCCAAGAGGGGTATTACGACAGAGAAGTTTGAGGGATTTACTGTAGCAATAGCCGGAAACTCTAGCATGGAGTGCAACTATTGGATTCCAAAACTGAATGTAACATTAGGCAACTACTAGATGACAGATTCATTTTATGTAGTGGATGTGGCAGATACACATGTAGTATTAGACGTTCAATGGCTTTATTCAATAGGGAAATATACTACAGACTACCGAGCAATGGAAATGGAATTCCAGGGACCAGATGGGAAACAGGTAGTTTTGAGGGGCATGAACACTTATCCCCCAAAACCAGTCTCTTCACAGAGAATGGAGGCAATGCTCAGGAAGGATGACATAGAATGGTCGACATAATGTTTTGTCACCTTTAGAAAACCTCCAGAGAATAACACCCAACACCCAGCAGATATTCAAGCCTTATTGCAGAAGCAGGAAAAGGTATTTCGGGACCTTCCAGTTGGTAGACCGCTAGACAGGGGATTTGAGCACATCATTGAGATGGAGGAGGGGACACAAGAAGTCATCACCACTCCTTACCAACATCCCAAAAAATACAAGGATGAGATCGAGAAGACGATCAAGGAATTACTAGAGCTAGGATATATTCGGCCCAGTTCTAGTCCCTTTGCATCATCAGTGCTCTTAGTTAAGAAGAAGGATGGCACACTTCGGATGTGCATCGATTACAGAGCACTCAACAAAAAGACCATCAAAAACAGGTATCCTATTCCCAGGATTGATGAACTCATGGACGAGCTGCGGGTGCCAAATACTTTTCAAAGATTGATCTTCGCTCAGGGTACCACCAGATCCGAGTAAGGGATCAAGACATTTCTAAAACAGCTTTCCGTTGCCACTATGGTCACTATTAGTTCTTGGTCATGCCTTTTGGACTTACCAATGCTCCAACCACCT
This sequence comes from Pseudotsuga menziesii, assembly GCA_001517045.1. Taxonomy (NCBI): domain Eukaryota; kingdom Viridiplantae; phylum Streptophyta; class Pinopsida; order Pinales; family Pinaceae; genus Pseudotsuga; species Pseudotsuga menziesii. The sequence goes on along the minus strand of LPNX010995346.1, from coordinate 357,949 downwards.
TCCAGTCGTGCATGAACCATACTTTCAGAGGTCAGTTACGTAAGTATTTACTAGTATTCTTTGATGATATTTTGATTTACAACAAAAGATGGGAGGAACATCTGAAACATTTAAACGAAGTATTGAGCATTCTAGACGAGCACTCGCTGTACGCAAAGATGTCTAAATGTGAATTTGGTATGAAGGAGATATTGTATCTAGGGCATATCATAAGTGCAGAAGGGGTACAGGTTCATATGGAAAAAATTCGAGCTATCAGGGATTGGCCCACGCCAAAAACAGTCACGTAACTGAAAGGCTTCTTAGGCCTTTGCACATATCACCGGAGGTATATTAAGGGCTTCTCCAAATTTACCGCACCACTCACTGATCTCACAAAGAAGGGGGCCTTCACTTGGACAAAATTAGCACAGAAAACCTTTGAGGAGATGAAAGTCATCATGAGTTTTTGCCCGGTTTTAGCACTACCAGACTTCTCACAGCCATTTGTAGTAGAATCTGATGCATCAGGGGAAGGGCTAGGGGTAGTATTGATGCAAAACCATCACCCAATTGCATTCGAGAGCGGGAAACTGAAAAACTATGAGTGCCACTACTCTATATATGATAAGGAGATGCTTGCCATCTTACATGCTCTCACTAAATTTAGACAGTACCTGGTGGGCAGCAAGTTCAAAATCAAAACGGATCATAACAGCCTCAAGTACTTCTTTGAGCAGAAGGAGCTGAATGAGCGCCAACAAAAATGGGTCAGCAAGGTGCAAGCTTACGATTTCGAGATAGAGTATGTGAAGGGTAATAAGAACAATACAGTAGCTGATGCATTATCCAGACGACTCGCTTCATTATCTCTCATGAATATATCCACTGATTGGAGGTCTCTTCTCTTAGTAGAGTACTCCAAAAATAAATTTGCTTGCGAATTATTGGATGGACAGGTACTTAATTATTGATGACATCATCTATTACAAGAACAGGATATACCTCGTCCCAGAATCAGCCTTAAAAAAGATCATACAGGCATCACATGACTCCATTATCAGGACATCAGGGTTTCTTGAAGACCTACAGGCAGATCCGAGAGAGGTTCTCATGGAAGGGTCTCAAGGGGGAGGTTATGCAGCATTTGTCAGCAGAATAAGGTCGAACACGTCCATCCAACAGGGTTACTTCGACCACTACCAATTCCGAAACAGAAGTGGGAAAGTATCTCCATGGACTTCATTACAGGGTTGCCCAAGGTCCAAGGGCGAGATTGCTTATATGTCGTAGTTGATAGACTAACCAAATTCGTCCATTTCTTTGCTATATCATCCAACTACTTCGTAGGCCAGGTAGCCGAGTTATTTTTCAGAGAAGTTTTCAGATTACACAGGTTACCCAAAACCATAGTCAGTGATCGGGACCGTAAATTCACCAGTGCCTTCTGGCAAGAGTTATTCAGATTGGTAGGGACAGAACTCGCTACCAGTACGAGCTATCACCCGCAAAGCGACGGACAGACTGAGATTGTCAACAAGTGGGTTGAAGGGTATCTGCGCAATTATGTAGCAGGCCAACAAAGGACATGGATTAAGTGGCTACACTTAGGGGAATATTGTTACAATACCACCTACCACATGTCTATCAAGATGACACCTTTTAAGGCATTGTATGGCTATGAGGGATTGAGCTTTGTAGATCTAGCCTTTGGAGACAACAGAGCACCCAAGGCCAAAGATTGGATACTGCTGATAACTTGGCTGATAATACTCCTGAGATAGGCCGCATGGATAAAGTGACGAATAGGTGATGTAATGGTGTTACCTTCCTCCTGTTGACGCCCGACTGCACACGTGTGCCCCCTCAGACTGAAGGTGACGTTTTTGGGGAAGGGATGGTCAGATGCTGCTGAAACTTTGTGGAATTGTCGGTCTTCTGGTGCCGGAGAGATGGACGATCACATGTAGAGGTTTGGCTGCCTCTAAGTGCCCTAGCGAATTGGTTTGCTGTTTTGCTGCTCACGCCCCCCAACCTTTCTGTTTTGCTGATAATTGCTCCAGGTGAGCAAACTGATGACTGATAGTCACTCTATGCCGTGAGATAAGCCTGTAGAGAAAGAGGAAGCTGACATGCGAAGGAAAGACTGGGTCTTATGGTCCCAACGAATCCTTCTGTGGTTTCCCAGCTATTTCTAGTTGCAAACCGTGAGCCTGCAAATAATCCTTCTGAGTGTACTGGATCCTGAACAATGATGTATATGGTGAATGCCGTTGATAAACCTGGATGGTCTATCTCAAAGAGACTAGGGCAGATATGTCACTGCCGAACTCTTGCTAGCTGAAGACACCCTCTTCAACCCCAACTGCCGCGCCTGCACGCTGTGCTGCTCCTCAAAAGCTCCAAATCAACAACAATAATAATAGATGTCTCTTTAGTCCAATAACCCTTTTTAAATAGATTATCATGTGCTTTTAGGGTTTGCATGTCACTTTTAAGTTTTATGCTTCACTTTTGCATGCATGCAGTTCTAATTTTATGTTGACTTTTAAGACTGAAGAAATGAGGTTTGCATGCTCTGCATGCTGAATGATAATAACTCTGATGGCCCTCTTTACTATACTGATGACTAAATAATTTTCTTAATACGCTCCCGGTATTAAAGGTCCTCGATCAATTCCCTATTTATCAAAAACGAAACATTACAGTGCTCCCTCACCAAAGATTGCTTGTCCTCAAGCAATGCCAATGCAACTCCACAATCAATCAAATTGAATCAATTGAATTCGAGGATGATCCCAGGGTCCCAAATTATCCTAGGAGATCTATAGCACCCTCTGCTCAAAGGACTGCACTGCACGGTACCATCACAAAATGTCCCATGGAAGCCTCCTATAAGTAGAGTGACTAACCACGGTGTAAACGAGGTGCCATCACAAGAGACCTCCTGAAAGCATCCTCTAGCAATCACTAAACTACCAGTCATTGTAATCCCAGGGTCCCAAATCAATTTGAGAATTGCAGAGGTCAAAATGCATCCACCGCTACCCTACGTAGTATCGACACAAGGAGCATCCTATAGACTCCCAATTAATGCCATCAGTAAACACTGTATCTATTCCTCATAAGGTCTCCCACCTGGATCCCAATGCAAACTTGTGCATCCTTGATCCCAAATATCTGAAGGCTCTTGTGGGACTATACCCTTGGCTAGGAATGTCTTCCCAAGAATCGCCCATTCAATAGGACACCAACTCTTAATCTCTCTCCAATCCAACCCCCGAAAATGACCTCGTCCATAAGCACCATCACAAGGAATAATCCTACCAAACTGACATTTTGCCTTCTGATTTCAACTGGAATGCTCATATACTGCTGCCCAATTTCTCAATCCAGGCCAACCTGTAAAAACCATCCTCCATTATGCAAATGTGGATTCAAGCTATTGCAAGCCTTGTATAGACTATGTACTCCTGAAGAGGGCTGCTTTGAAATGTAATAGTATGTTTCTTCTGCTGCCCCATCAAGGAATCTAACTGCTCTTCAACACTAGAAAGCTTGACTGCTGACTCGGTACATACAACTCGAAGAACTGTAAGCTCAACATCTCGCTGTAATATGGTGTCTCAAAGTATCTTGGTCCTCTCTTTCATTGCTAGAATGCTATCTTTAACACGTTCAATCTTCTTTCGGTGACTATCATCTGGAAGCTCTATCTCATGCATGTATAAACTCTCCCTAACGTCCATGTGTGACTACCCACTGTCTCGACTGCTGTGCTCATGGCCTTGCACCTCATGTATTTCGCCTGTCATAACTGTCTGGACTCCCGCTGTAGGTGATGAAGAGTATACCAAATCCAACTCATAACACAACTTGTCCACAATCTGACTAGCGAATGTGCTTGTGTCGCTAGACTCACACGATGGCTCTAATGCTACCTCCTCATGCACATCCTCATCATGTACTGTTAACTCCCAATCAAGCTCAACAACCTGTACTTCATGCTCATCTTTCTTCACTCCCCCAACTATGCCTTTAAGGAGATCCTCATCCCAATCCTTGGGTTGGCTCCCAGACTTGATGGTGTAATAATCTTGAAAGGACAATGCTGCACATACCTCATCACCCAAGGCTAGATACTCCTGATATTGAGGCAAGTGTTGAAGTGCTGCTAACCTCTGCAAATTTTTAGTCAAGATCCTTCTCATTGTCTTCATGTTCTCACAAACTGGCGAAGAAAACCCTTTGTTCTGACATGCACTTCACCAACATCACTGACAAGCTTTAGCATATGTACAAGCATGCATCAACATGCACTTTTATTCAATTGTTATGTGCCCACAACTGGCAAGGATCATGCTCTGATACCACTGCAATATCCCAAATACTGATATTCTACTGATATTGTGTATAATGCTAAATCATACACTCAATCTTGTGCAAAAATACGAAATAACTGTGCATGCAAAAATACCCTAAAATATAGCAGAATTAGGGCTAGGGTTGGCAGAAAGGAATTTAATAGTTACCACTGATAACTCGGCTGATAATACTCCTGAGATAGGCTGCATGCATAAAGTGTGGAATAGGTGAAGTAACGGTGCTACCTTCCTCATGTTGACGCCCAGCTGCACATGTGTGCCCCCTCAGACTGAAGGTAACGTTTTTGGGGAAGGGATGGTCGGATGCTGCTGAAACTTTGTGGACTTGTCGGTCTTCTGCTACCGGAGAGATGGACTGTCACATGCAGAGGTTTGGTTGCCTCTAAGTGCCCTAGCGAATTGGTTTGCGGTTCTGTTGCTCACGCCCCCCAACCTCTCTGTTTTGCTGATAATTGCTCCAGGTGAGCAAACTGATGACTGATAGTCACTCTATGCCGTGGGATAAGCCTGCCGAGAAAGAGGAAGCTAACATGCGAAGGAAAGACTGGGTTTTATGGTCCCAACGAATCCTTCTGTAGTTTCCCAACTATTTCCAACTGCAAAACGTGAACCTGCAAATAATCCTTCTGAGTGTATTGGATCCTAAACACTGATGTATACGGTGAATGCCATTGATAAACCTGGATGGTCTATCCTGAAGAGACTAGGACAGATATCTCACTGCTGAACCCTTGCTAGCTGAAGACGTCGTCTTCAACCCCAACTGTCGCGGCTGCACGCTGTGCTGCTGCTCAAAAGATCCAAATCAACAACATTAATAATAGATGTCTCCTTTAGTCCAATAACCCTTCTTAAATAGATTATCATGCGCTTTTAGGGTTTGCATGTCACTTTTAGGTTTTATGCTTCACTCTTGCATGCATGCAATTCTAATTTCATGTTGACTTTTAAGACTGAAGAAATGACCCCTGCATGCTCCACATGCTGAATGATAATAACTCTGATGGCCCTCTTTACTATACTGATGACTGAATAATTGTCTTAATATGCTCTTGGTATTAAAGGTCCTTGGTCAATTCCTTATTTATCAAAAACATAACATTACAATTGCCAATACCCCATGGAGAAGGTTATAGTCGACAACCTGGTCATTCTGACACTATTTCTCCCATTTCCACTTATGTAGAGAGAGTTTTTCGTGATTTTTGGATTGTGGGGGAAACAATTAAACAAGGTATAACATCACATCCTAAGGAAGTTAGAAATGGGCCCAGTGAACCCAGATGAAAAGTAGGAGATATTTTGGTTGGAAGAGTTGCCCTTCCAATAGACGGGGGTCCTCCATGCTTCAATGCCATACCACAAGAAAGGATTATGACTATGCCACTTCCTCGTTCCTGAGGCAATGCTGATGCCTCCACATTACCAAGCCGTGATATTCAAGTTATGCCATCAACAATTAATTGACGTAGGTTCACATATGGTGATAAGGTTATTGTTGAAAATCATGCTTTTAATCATATTTCTAGACGAGCAGGGAGCCTTTGGATGGGACCATTGATAGTATAATGTTTTGAAGGAAACATGTATTATTTGTTTACTGAAGATGGTCATCGATTTGAGATTCCTGTGAATCATATTCATTTAAGGGACTATGACCTCGACATGACTTAGCAATGACCTTTCATCATAATCTGTTAGAGTAGTTAGGATTGAATAAGCTCATTTGAGCAATAGTATGAGTCTTTTCATAGTTTTGAGCGTTGCATGTGTCCTTAGTCTTTTGAGTCTGGCCCCTTGCATGGTTTAAGTATGTCATTTAATAATTAAATTTGCAATTGTTTAATCATTTTATTTCCAACATTTCTCTTATGAGTTTATTTTATGCATATATTTTTCCCATACATGTTGCTCTGCTATTTTCAGTTTCCATGTGCGTAGGAACAAGTACACTTGAAGATGAAGTAGAAAATTGAAGTGTTGGATATTTGTTGATGAGACGGTGCTGCGGACCAGAGATTTTTGAGGTTCTCAAGCACTCTCTCCCTTAGAGAACTTGTCCAAGTTGGAGTTGGATGTTATCGCATATATATTTGTAGATGGGCCACCATGATGCAACATGCATATATAGATTTTCTCTTTATTCTCTGAGCCAAACATATTGATGGGATACAACATGGATCATCATTACAACACTAGCCATTCAGAGCCTTTGTTCAGTAGCAGACGCAGAGTATTTCCTTGCCATGACTAAGATCTCCTTGTCCATTGAGATGACTTTGGTGATGACATAGTTCATTCGAGTAGAGCATCAAAGATGGTACATAGTGCACAGATTGACACATCAGATAGAGACATGCATATGGTGAGATCAAGTATATTGCTTCTTGGTAGGTTTTTGCTCTGTGATGTATATTAACACCTTTGACTTGTTATGCTATGATGATTATGGTGACCTGTGCTTATACGATCTGTTTTACTGATGCCTAACTTGTGGAGAATGATTGGAGAGTCTAATGTTGAAGGCCAGTGCTTTATGCCATGTTTTATACAAACTTAGTCTATCTTGCTAGGCTGGTTCCATGTGTCACTTGTCCCCATTCATCCAGTCTCATCCATGATTATTTTATCCTTTGACTTGTGACTGAAACCTGTGAGATTGAAGATTCTTTTTCCCCAGTTTGACCCCTGAGCATGATGGACCCCATGTTGTTTTGTGTCTCGACTTTGAGTTGTGCAACAAAACTTGTCGAAGCCTTGATCCTTCTGGGCCAGGGGAACCCCTTGGTATTGGTTCTTGAGCTTAGGTGAGTTGGGTTTTGAAGCCTTGAGCTCTTTGGTCGGTTTCTGCTGATGTTTGGTCTTGACTGTGGATTTTACCCCTAGTAGCCTGAAGAGTTGTTAGCTAAAACTTGAAGTATCTTGTCTACCATCATTACATGCATTATGTTATATATGCCTCATTTTATGAAATGCAAGCCCATGAATAAATATGCAAAATGTGTTTTTAGACGCAACTCAAATAGGGTTATGAAATGAAGTTGTGAAAGGCCTAAAAAACAATGGATAAATAAATGCTAAATCTAAAGACTGCTGGCCACATTTGAAAAATGTAATGATTAGTTTTTCATGGAGCCTATGGATTGGGATGCGAGATGGAGCAAGGGACAACTAATTCTAAGTGTCCCCTAGGATCTCTTCACTACAAAAATCTTGTGTACTCAACGAAGGGCCCTGGAAAAGAACCTCATGGAGCTTGAGTTTAGCTTGGATGTGAGCAGTAGACATATGTTAAAGTTGATTGGACACTCTTTAGATCAACTCATCCACTTGTGAGACACCACCATCCCCTATTGTTGTCTATCATGCATATGTCACTGTGGTTGTGTGTATTTGTTATCATTTGGAAAGATCACATGGTCAAGGTCAACTAGAAGTCATCACCCTTTTTCCTAAGCCTTGTTTTCCACCTTCTCCCAGCATTAACAAATTGGTTAAACTTTGTAAGTATGGCGTATACAAGGGGTTTCACAGAAGATTCAAAGATGGTTCAAAGACACGGATATTTTTATTGATTATTTTATTGTCACCATGATTATGATTAGTATGATTTAAGTTCGGTTTTAAATTTTAATATACATCTTGGAGCATTTCTTACTTTGGTTGCATGTAGGATCAGCTCAGTTCATTATGTTACCTTCAATTTGGGAATTTTGATCTGGTCAACCTAGTTGACCAAGTCAAACACGGTTTCCAATGCAGGTTTGGTATTTGTCAATACACATTTCAGCAGCATGCTAATATCTCTAGGCTTGATCAACAAGCTTCACTGTTAACCTCTATTAAAAAGTATCATTTTAGACAAAGTTCAAACACCTTTGTTTAAAAAAATTCGTGATTTAGTATGTTTCACATGTTACATCTTCAGCCTTAAAAAATGATAAATCCTCTAGTTGTTACAAGAGATTTCTATTATGCATTGAAATGATGTATGAAGAATCAAAAGGTTAAATATACCTTTTCAATGGAAAGTTCTATGATTATTATACAAAAAGGGAAGCAGTCTCTACAAAGAAATGACAAAGTGATATTTATGATGTAGTATTTTTGAATTTTCTTTAATGAGACCCTATCTTGTTCTATTCCTTTGTTTTTCACCTATAAATGATTCTGAGGTGTTAGAGGTGATGTGAAAATGCATAAGGTTTCTTATAACTTAATGTATCTTTTACTGTCTAATGTATCTTTTTGTCTATATATGCTTTATTTTATGCTTTCTAAGGCCATGCAATTTCTTCCTTTTGATTAACCAGGTCGTCATGAACTTTGTGAAGCAATTGGGTTTAGCCCAGATGCAGTAGCTCGTACTGGGAATGCCCTAGCGTTGTCAGAATTGTCTTTGAAGTACCTTGCACCTCTAAGAGTAAGATTTGCTTTACAACTTTTCCTTTGATATGTTGGAAATTAAAGTGCCATAGGATATCTATGAAATCTTAACTAGAGCTAAGTTCAGTTATCTGGAAATGCATTTTAGGTGAAATTGCCTACTTTGGCTTGAGCTACTATCTGTTTAAGAACAATAATAAGCCCAAAATCGGTCATTGGACTATGCCATATGTATTGTCACACTTCTTGTGAAATAGTGGAATATTGAGCCTACAAGGGTTTTTGGTCACATTTCAAATGCCCTTGAAATATATGCTTTTTTACGATTTTATGTTGAACTTCTTTGTTTTTGACAAAGCTATTTTTTCAATATTCACCACTGAACATTCAATGCAACATAACTTGCATCCACTTTCTTGGCTCTTAATATATCTACAGACTCTAATAACATCTCACCCAGATTAGTAATCTTTTGTACATTCCAAATTGCTTCAAGCTCCTTCCTTTCAAAAGGAGAATTTAGGCAAAGGCAATCGCTATTTTAGGTAAAAGCTTATCCATGGCACAAGCTTATGTGATTCGTTGTGATTAGTCAATGCTACAAGTACAAGGTCACATGGCAGGCATTGTTTTAACAAAATCATTCAATCGTATCTTATTCATTATTTTATTCTCTTTATGTCGTTTGATCTATTGTCCTTCTTGTGTTTGATAATCCTTGGTAAATGAACTTTGTCCTTTTCATTTGGTATGTTATGTCTAACCTTTGCCCATGCCATTTTATCAGACAAGGTTCAGCGTTTTTGCCCACATAACTTTGAATTACCAGGTCCTTGATCACATTCACTTTGAACCACCAGGTCCTAGAAGACATTCAGGCTTTTGCCCATTTTAAGTTAGAATATCCATTGAAGGTAAATCATTCCGCTGCAAGGTAAAATAATCAAAGCAATAAGCCAAACTTGTCAGGGTATTGCACTGTTTCAGCTTTCTGCTATAGAAGTAATACAGTGCCAGCAAGAAAATTAGCAGGATTCAGAATGCCCTGTCAAAACCATTCTGCCGCCCATTAATTTCAAAAAAATAAAATAAACAATTGCTAACCGGGGAGATTCATCAGCAGAATATATAGTAATCGCAAACATGGAAGATTCATCTCCAGAATATATCGTAATTAGGTCCGCCAGTTAAGGATTCATCTAAAGTGTTATCAGTACAGTACTGAGCATCAGCAACAGCGTTGCCACTCTATTGGAATTACGGAGCATATATTACTTACCCTAACTTCGTTCTGGGGTACAATCATTGTGGAATCTCTGCCCATTCATGTTTTAAAGAATTGATTCCTCCAATCACAAATCGTAAGCAACAGTTTTATCTATCGTGAGGTCAGGTGCAGCCAGACAAAAACGTGACCAATGCGTAAGCATCGTAGTGTCTCTGCAAATACAATTATTAAATATTAAAAAGTCGCCTACATAGCTGCTGACATACCGTGTTCCCGTGTGGAGGAAAGACAAAGTATTAGCTGGTTACGCAACGTCTGCCCATTCTGGTATCAATTTAAGCCGCCGCTGAAACAGACACCATTGAATAAGGCTTGACCACCAACGGAATTAATAGTGCCTTCCAATTAATTGCGGCTCTGTCGAAATCGTGGGTTCATTAATGGTCTGCAAAAATCGTGTCACCGCCCCATCCACTGTAGAAAGGTAAGTTAGCGAATCGCCAGGAAAAACAAAATCAAATTTTAGGCAGTTCCAATCGCTGCAAACAATCTGACCGGGCCCGTCGAACCTAGTAAAGTCCCATCTTTTAGTAGTTTTAACAACCCAAGAGATTATACAGTTAATGTGCGGGAATTGGCGCACAGGTGGTAGCGAGGATTAAAGTTAAAACAAGTTAGGATTAAAAAGAGGTGGAATTCTGCTATCAAATTTAGAGGACCGTTTGATATGGTCCTGGAGCAAAGGTTCGGGGGATATCACAGCTAAGGAGGCGTACACATCATTATGGAAGGAACAACAGCCTGCATCTGGATGGTGGCATACAGACATTTGGAGATTATTTATACCCCTTAAATGTCATATTTTCTTTTGGCTGGCTGTAAATAAATTGTATCTTGACTTGGTACAACTTGGTCAAGAGAGGATATTCAGGTCCGGGCCTTTGGTTTCTATGCAATCAAGAGTCTGAGACGGTCTCACATTTGTTTATCACATGTTCATATTCTCAAAAGATTTGGAGAAAATTGAAAACTATCTTGAAGCTCAATGGTTTATGGATAGGCGAATCCCTGATAGGACGCCTGGAGCAATGGAGGTATAGATATGAATCAAGAATGGACATTCTGGCTATATTATGCAGGAAATTTGGAATGTTAGAAATCGGGCATTATTTGAAGGGTCACATGGTTCATACAAACTTTACCTGCCAGAGGATTGTGTCAGCGATAGGTGGTCTGTCAGAGTTGACATCTAGCATTACTTCAGCTTCTTTTTTTCACCAAACCATGTAACCAAGATGAGGGTAAGTAATCCCCCTTCTTTTGAACACAGGAGTGCTGCAGGAGATTTTTTTGATGGCGCATCACAAAGGGACTCTTCTTGCGGAGGTGCTGGGGCAGTACTCTGGATTAACGATCATGACTGCTTTCACCTGATGATGAATTGTGGAGGTGGCATGAACACATAGACAGACTTAATGGCATTATGGATGCTTCTCTTTTTCTCAAGATACAGAGGTCTAATATTACAAATGGTGATGGTCGATTCTAAGGTAATTATTGACTGGATCAAAGGTATTAATATATTATCAGTTATCCAGTTTAGGCCATGGATGGATAAATTATGGGGATCATCATTCTCCTACCGGCTATCAGGTTTGAACATGTTTATAGAGAGCACAACCGATTAGCAGATGATCTATCTAAGGCTGCTCTTCACGTTCAGGAGGGATATATTCATTTCCAATATTATCAGGGTACAGTTATGGTAGAGCAGGGGCAGATATCCGTGTATTGAAGACTTCGCATTACATGCTTTTTTGATAGCATTTCTAGATGCTTTTTTCATCATTGGCTTTTGGGACATAGAATAGACTCAAGCTGGATATCAGAGAATTTGATGAATCTATTTCATATTGGTGGCATTCTTTGTCTTTATGACGGGCCCGGATGATATTCAGCCGGTTGGTGATACATTTTTGCAGGGATTCTCTTGAAATGCTTTTCGGGCTTTACAGGAAAAGACTTCAACTATCTTGTTGAACTCACCTTTTTTCCTTTTTGATTATTCTGCTCACATTGTTATTATTTGGCGTTTTTTATTTGGTCCCATTTTGGTAATGGTCGAAGCGGGTATCTGTCTTTTCAGGTGTGATGATCCGGTATTGTGGACAATCCTGTGTCTCGGATAGGGGGATACATGTTAGACAATCCTGTCCTTTAGCGACTATCATTGTTGTCCTTACAGAATTATACATGTTACTACCGGGGACTATTATATGGTCAAATGATGTAATCTTTTTCTGTGCATATTTTCAGTTGTGAAAAAAAAATCCTAAGTAGGATCCAATTTCAACTTAAAACAGAGAGTTCAAATTCTATATTATAAATTTTGTAAGTCAATTTAATATCGAAAACGGTAAAGTGGAATAAATGGGCTTTAAAATGGACTTCAATAAAAATGAAATTTGTTTAATTATGAAGGTTTTCCAACCTCTTGCAATTATTAAAGCTCAATGTCCAAAGGGATTATTCAAATAAAAGATTTTAACATTGCTATTTGTTCAAACACTAAGGGGAGTTGCATCAATGTTGATGTGGTTAAGAACCAAAAAAACAACAATAAGAAATAAATGATCTATTATTGAGAATAAAAAAAGTATATTTTCATATTTCAAGTCCACGTTACATTTATATTTGAAAAAGATGTAAACATAATTCTAGGTTCATCTTGGACCGAAACATTGGGTGTTTTCATCTTAACATGAAGAATTATTTATTTGGCATTCTCCTATAAGAATAAGAAGATAAGATTGGAGGATGTTACAATGGAGTCAGATTTAGTAGCTTCCGCATCATAAGACTTTAGAAGATGTCTCAAAGGTGGTCCTTGAGGGTAATCAAAAGTCTGTACAAAAGATGCAAACATAATTTGACAAAGTTGTCGTAGATAAAAACAAATAAATTTCTCACATCAAGAATCTTAGTCAAATCTTGGTATAGATTAAGAAGTTAAAAAGTGAAAAGAAGTTGCAAGAAGAAATGTTGAAGCAACTTACCAACAAGAAATCAGTGATCGATAAAGCACAATGACCGACCCAAGTTGAATAGAGAAGTCATTGAACATAAAAATCCATAACTTGGACAAGAGAACCAATACAAATGCAATCAACATCACAAATCAGGAAGATGCTTATATTGAAATAGTATCAACCAATAAATCACCATGAGTATCAAAAGATGAATGTCCCAAAAACAAGGCAGAAGGTACAAGGATGCCTTATAATCATCTTAATTATAATAATCGTTGTATTATTCAACAAACTAGCCAAAGATGAAATAAATATGAGAAGCTAAGTGAAGGTCCTTGTTGTCACATATATAGTAGCTAGGCTACTTTTGTTCATGAGCAGTACTGATCAGTTCTTTGAGCCAGTCCTTTACTATGAGATCAATAGATGATCAGTACTGATACCCTGGATGCTTACAGGATCATATGGATACAGTTTTTCACCTTCAGTTTGGGTACTTTGACTTGGTCAACCCAGTTGACTAAGTCAAGCACGGTTCCCAAGGTATTGAATCAAAATACAACATGGTCTATCTTTGTTCTAGACATGCCCAAGACCAATAATGTAGTTTCAGTGTTGAAAGTTTGGCCCTGATTCTCCTGAAAAGTGATTATTATCACTTTATTATTGGCCAAGTGATCAAATTTTATTATAGATGGCAGTATGATGAGTTCTCCTAGAGAAGTGCAGTGTTCCAGGGGGCTTGAGTAGTCACCTGTACCATTCTTCTATGTCTCTAGATCATCCAGAGCAGTCAGTTTCCCCATTTTGAACCATGGATAGAGTTATGGTGGATTTATCATTTTCCATAGGTTGTACCAGTAAAAAAATGAACTAGAGAAATCACTGAAAAAATCGATTTGGCCTCCCTGGTCAATGAAATGGCTTGGAATTTCGACAGGTGATGTGTTTCAGCATACCGGACAGTCCTCTAGCAGTCTTCAGTCAGGAGATGTCTGAATTATTATATATTGGCTCAACCAGTAAGGAAAGCCCCCCAAGGGAAGCCCCCTCAACTTGGCTATTGATGTATTTCATAGTTATATCATGTATAATGAAGTTGTAAAGGGGCTTAGGGCGAATTAAGCCCCTAGTGACCCCCTCCTATGTACTATCATGTCACATCTCATGTTATATTGTGACTTTCACTTAAGATAGGCTTCCTTAAGCAAAGTGCGCCCCTTTTTTACTTAGTCACTTGATCCATGTGTTGAGTTATGTATTGTTGATCTCCACCATTGATGATGTTTTAATCTCAACCGTTGGATGTAAGTGTAAGTTAGGGTTTACGTCTCTCTCAAACTATTAAAGAGAGGTGACCCCCCCATTGTATGGATGAGCTTTGGCACCAGAATTTGAGTAAAGAGATTTTGTCTGGGATTACTCTTCTGTGTTTTTGCAAATGTGTGGATGATCTAACGATTGGCATTGCTATTCTTCTGTACTGAGTTTGCTTTGGGATATATCTTGCATCTTTTTCTTTACCCATTTCATCTGCAGGGAAAGGGGGCGCGCTAAGAGAGAGAGAGAGGGCGGATCTGTAGGGCAACTCACTATTTGCTCGGCTCTTGGGTGTTCGGATCAGCGAGTATTTCTTTCTTAATGAATTTTGCTTCCCGTCCTTTTCCTTATTTTGCAGATCCTGTTCATTTGTCTAATCTTTTGAATTTTCTTTGATTGGGCGGGTTGAAGAGGACACTTGGGTGATTGATCGAAGCTCAACAACGTCAAGATATTCTTTGGAAAGGTTCATTTGATCAAAGAGATAGCATTCTTCATCAGTTCTGAGTCCATCTACAAAATCTAGGTATGTATCATAGGTATTTTCTCCTTATTTTATTTTCTGTATGCATTGCCAATCACTTCCTGCATTGAAAAAACCCTCATTTAGTAGTAGGAAAATCATCGGACCAATTTACATCGAGAATTGGCAAATTTGGCGATCTGGGTTTTGTCCGGCATACCAAAAACCCCCCTCTCCCTTAAAAACATCAAGCTTGGACCCATTTGCCCATCTCCAGGCACTCGTTTTAGTCTGAGAGAAAACGCCTCTATTTGGCTTGCTGGTCAATTTTCTCTGCTTTCGATACGGTTTCAGTTAGGTATTTTTATTGTCGAATCCTTTTACCCAAATAGGTGTGTTGAAGCCTTAATTTCATTAAATTGACCTCGTCCTGGGTATTTCCCATATTTATGATTAAATCCCTGCAGGGTCCCGTGTCTGATCATTTGAACGAACACACCAACCCTAGATATGTTTTAATTCTAATAAGTCACTGATTTGATTGATTCGAGTAACATTCCTCCATTCCTTAAACAACCGTACTCAAATATCCCTTAAATTGTGGCTTATCCCTTAAATATAGGGTTAACAACTCTCACCTTATGTATTCACTCTTTTGTCTTGATCTGGTGATTGGTTGTAGATCTGTCCTTTTAGGATAAGATCGTGTCTCCCCTATCGTCACTCGGGCTTTCAGTGGCATAAAGCAATGGAATCCCTAACCGATGTGACAACCATCCATCTTTTGGGGGTTAGGGTTTTCGTAGGTCATGGCTTTGGTTGCCTATCCCCTTTGCCATCCATTATTGGATTCATTTATCGGGGCAACTACAAGATCCATGATAACATTTTTGGCGCCGTTGGTGGGGAGGTAGAGGCCTACCTTGGTTCGACACTTATCCTTAAGCTCTACTCCTGTTCTCTTTGCCAACATTTTTGGTGCCGTTGCCAGGGAGGTAGAGGCTTACCTTGGTTCATTATACGTACCTCCGGTGTCCGTGAATGCGGTTACATTATTATTCATTTATATCACATCCGGTCTTAAGTCCAGTGGTTGCATTTCAATTACCTAATTTTGCACAACCACTGTATTTTCTATATCTCTCCCACGACATTTTATTTTCGGTGAACACGACAATTCGTTCACCTGGCGACTCCAGAATGCGACTCCACTGAGAAACGAACCAACACATAAATCATAATGAAGTTAGAATTTCTCCTCGAATTTTCACAAACCCTTAAAAATGTACTGAAATAGTAATTAATATTATAAAGCAAGCTGACGAACAGGATAGATAGAGGTTAGACTATGGGTATGAGGATGATCTTGAGCATGATTATGGGTATGAATCTAGTTATCACAATCTTTATGATACCCATCAATTCCCCCACCCACGCAATAAAGATTTCCCAACCATCCCGAGTGGACCAGTGAGTAAGCATCAAGTGAATGATCCTCGTAATCCTATAAACATATTTGTTAGGAAACAAGCTAAACCTTCTCCATTTGACTTCTTTGAAATTCCTAGGGCACCTCATCCTATGCCAAAAGGATACAGTGAGGGGTTGCCTTGTTTCTATGCAAATGTAATTGAATCAATTGAAAAACACTTGGATGCTGTTTGGTATTATATGGAAGCATATTGTGTTGAGGATGAAGATGTCTATAAGCAAGCCCTAGGGGAATCTTTAGCAGACAATGCTAATTTTTGTTTATATACATTAGCACCAGGATCCATCGCTGGATATGATATGTTCACTAAGTTATTAAGAGAAGAATGGGGTAAGAAGATTGATGAGTCCATACAGCTAGATAATGATGGTGTTGTTGAGGAACAATCTGATAAAGATGATCAGGATAACCATAATGAGATCATTGACAATTTTCCTTATCAAATTGATTCCTCCTCTCCTGAGCCAACAATGAATAAGCCTTTGAATGACCCTTTGATACAAGAGAATGATGACGAGGAAATGTTGACCCTTCAAGATTATGACCTTGATATTGATATAGAGGAGGAGATTATTAGAATCTTGTCATCATTACCTCAAGAAGCCATAGATAAAGAGGGAGAACAAAATGATCGCTGTCAGAAACCATCTATAGTTGATTCTCTCAGCTGTGAATCCATCAAAGATCGTCGTTGCCTGGTTGACGATTATTTTGAATCAAATTTTGATCATATCTTGGAAGAAGATCAATTGCATGGTAATTATGATATGATTGTAAGTGAACATCCTTGTTCTAATGGTATCGACAAATGTCCTTATTCAATCCTTAATCAGGGTGTGTCGGTTCAATATGTGGATATTGACCTTGCGTCAAATAATCTTGCAACCATTCCTGGAATTCAATTGAAATTTTTTTTCTCATCAAATCCTGAGATCAATTATTACAAGTCATCTGGGAGAAAATTTTCAATCTATCCTCCTGTCCCAACTTTTTGAGTCTTCCTGTATGGGTTTGTGGTCCAATCAAGTTGTCACTTTCAATATTTCTAGTCATGAGATTGAACTTTGTCGCATAATTGGAGAAAAGGCACTTCATATCTCTTCTCAGTCATCTTTAATGAATAATATGTTTCAATTTGTAAATGTCTTATGGACGGTTGGAGAAGGTGTATAAAGATCAGTTTCATATTTTCTCCATTTTGGAACAACAAGAGGGGTTAATTTCAATCTTAGTTTTATCACATTACAATTTATCCCCATCTGTTTTTTCCATTTTTTTTGGAGTGAACATAATTAAGTGTCCTACTCATGTAGATGAGAGAACAAATAATTGTCTAGCGGAGCTGAATCATGAGTCATATTGCCTTTTTTCATCAAAGGTGAACTCACATTATTTTTATGATCGCATCAGTGCTTTGATGAAGGAAGTTTGTAAAAACTAGTTCCAGCCTTGGCATGATTTTATTCCACATCTTTCTTTGAATATCAAGCAACATGTTAGAATGGTTAAGATTTTCATTCACATTTTTTCCAAACCATCTCTGACTTGTTATATCATTAACTGTAAAGAAAGCTCAATTGATCTGTTCAGCAAGTGGTTGCATTGGATTTATGACTTTACACAGCACTTGTCTGATTGATTAGGTTAGAGTAGGTAGGGTTTGAATAAGCCCTCTAAGCAAATAGTTAAGTCTGTCTTTCTGTCTGATTCATGCATGAGTCTTCCGGTTTTTGAGTCGTGTTTGTGTTTAGTTCCTTATTGCATTTGAATCAATTAGAATTTACTTTTCAGCACTTTACTTTCCAGCATTTATTTCCTGTCAGTTGTTTCCGCATATATTTTTGATTTTTCCCATACATGTTGCTCTGATATTCCTTCCTTCCGTGTGCGCAAGTAATAGGTAAATGCTTGGAAAGGAATGGTAGAATTGCTTCTCAAGTTAGATCTATGAGTTAGAACAATTTCACCATCAAAGTGTTTGACAAAATATGCAAGAGAAAAACAAAGAGACAGAAATAGTTGGAATAGCACATGTGAAAGGTGCTAATATCAAACCATTATATTACAACACATCTTGTAGATGTTATGGTACACATTTATAATACATTGGACACAATTCGTGAGGTTCTGGAAGCCAATTGGGAAAGTACAAATGTCATGATCAGATTTGACCTCAATCCCCCTTAGGTGGACCAATGGAGCCCCAACAGCCCAAACAATCATGAGCCAAGGTGTGAACGTTGGTGAAGTGTGCTGGGTCATTAATGAGTCCTAGACAAGCGTGGGTGAGAAGATAGAGGTGAGTGGGAGGCTCAAGGTGGCAATAAATGCTCATATGAGAGCCAAAATAGGCAAAATAGACCACTAGCGCCCTTAGTCAAACTTGGATCCCCCAAATCAAGGAGGTAGCACTCCAAGGCATTAATGAGGGTGCACATGGGCCGGGTTGACCAAACTAGAGCATTGTTGTAGGTGTGAACATGCTAAAATAGCCAGATATCTTGCAGAATCAACTCTCCTAAGTCTAAACCATAGGATATCATTGCATGAAGGCAAATGAAGTTAGCCTAAGGTCTAAACTATGTACTAAGGATGTATTACTGCTCCAACACCCCCCATTAATACAGACTTAGTACATCACATGATTTATTAAGGCCTTGGCAACTAAGGCACAAGTCACCTTTTACGACAAAAAATTTATTTATCCATGTAACCGAGGTAAGGAGGAAAACCTCATGGGACAAAACCTCCCCTCAAAAATGGAAATGACATAGATACCAAAATATGCATACACTTCAAACTAAATGAGTATGTCTGGAGGAATCTTCTTCTTGGGAAGAAGTGGAATGTGCTCAACCAACTCAGGAACAACTGCATGATGAATCCTCAAACCATGTAGAACAACTGAAATGCACTGATAGAAGAGCGAATGGTGCTCTTCAGACTTGAACCTCGAACCAAATAGGATGCCATGCCTGAAAGAGAATGAAAATGCTTGAGAATAGGTGACCCCAAGCAAGTCATAAGGATATTGAAGCATCAACTTTGAATGAAGGTTGTAATCAGATCCAAGAAGGTGGAACAAGAGTCCCGAATGTGCCATTGTGATGGCAAAGGCTTCTCCATCTTCATATGAACTTGAAGAAACTCTACTAGTGATGGTGGAGGAATACATGGGAAAAATAGTGTGAAGCAATGAGAGATCTTCACTTGACATCCAAACCTCTCCATCTTTCGAAACAATACTCTCATGTGAAGAAAACCCATCTTTTAGAGAAGGCTCGCTATGCACATCAACTAGCAATACATCTTCACCATTCGTAACAGAAGACATAGAGGAGAAGGGTGTAGAATGGATAGATAATTCTTCAGCAGTAGTGATGGTAGCAACTCGTATGTTATCTTCATGGAAAATAGCTTCTTGACAAGGAGAGGAAGCCACAGAGGAAGAAACTTGAGTTGGATCATTTGTTGAATCTTTGGCTACTTCTTCTTCTTCATTTCAAACAACTTCTTGAGAAATGCATGACGACGAGATCATAGGAGGGAGAACACATAAGGAGGTGCCCATTTGCTTGCTCTGCATATAGCTCACATCTTCTTGCTGCATGCCAAGAGCTTCATCTAGATTTCTCCAAAGGTCGAATGAAAACTTAGCAGAATCAAGGAGATCACGCATGGTAGGAGGTATATCGAGACACATAGTTCCATAGGCTCTATCATTGTCATTAAGCCAATCACACTTCTCTTGATAGGACTCTGGCTCTCTCACAACACTGATGGACACATCATAGAGACATTGCCTCTTGAGACATGCACATATCTTCGACTTCCATTCATAATAGTTGAATGGGGAAAGGAGAGGAAGTGCTTGTGAATCCATGAAGTTGTTGTAAGAACCTACAATGAAAAACACTCAGATAAACTGGAAATTTTCCCTAAACAACAACTCAAACTTCACAAGATTTGTTTGCAGCTCCAACTAGCTCTGATACCATGTGAGAATTGCTTCTCAAGTTAGATCTAGGAGCTAGAACAATTTCACCATCAAAGTGTTTGACAAAATATGCAAGAGAAAAACAAAGAGATAGAAATAACTGGAATAACACATGTGAAAGGTGCTAATATCAAACCATTATATTACATCACATCTTGTAGATGTTATGCTACACATTTATAATACATTGGACAAAATTCATGAGGCTTGGGAATAAGTACAAGTGTCATGATGAGATTTGACCTCAATCCCCCCTAGGTAGACCAATGGAGCCCCAACTTAGCACAAACAGTCACGAACCAAGGTGTGAACGTTGGTGAAGTGTGCTGGGTCATTAATGAGTCCTTGAAAAGCGTGGGTGAGAAGATAGCGATGAGTGGGAGGCTCAAGGTGGTAATAAATGCTCCTAGGAGAGCCAAAATAGGAAAAATACACTACTAGCGTTCTTAGTCAAACCTGGATCCCCCAAATCAAGGAGGTAGCGCCCCAAGGCATTAATGAGGGTGCACATGGGCTGGGTTGACCAAACTAGAGCACTGTTGTAGGTGTGAACAGGCCAAAATGACCAGATATCTTGTAGAATCAACTCTCCTAAGTTTAAACCATAGGATATCCTTGCATGAAGGAAAATGAAGTTAGCCTAAGGTCTAAACTATGTACTAAGGATGTGTTACTGCTCCAACAAGGAAGCATAATGTTGGATGTGTTGGATTGCTTGTTGCTGATGGTGCTACAGACCAAATATTTTTGAGTTTCTCAAGCACTCTCTTCATTAGAGCACTTGTCCCAGTTGGAGCCAGATATTATCACATGTACATTTTGCAGCTGGGCTACCATGATGCAGCATATAGACTTCCGCTGTTCCAGTATCCCTAGATTCCCTTTGTCACCTTCTACCTACTCGACAAGAGCTAAATAAGATCATCAGAGAGGATATTTACAAGTAGTTTGTCCAGGTTACTTGGATTAATCCTCCGAGAGGACTGCGTCCAAAGATGGCCTTTTATGCTGAACACTTCCTGGAGATCAGAGATGGATTCATTGTCCGACCCCAGTATACGTTTTGCCATTGGATGCATGCTCTTCGGATCCCTCTCAGACAATTCAGAGTAGGATCACATAGACTCTGGGTAGAATCAGACCACCAGATTGATAGATCAGACATGATCTGCCAACTGTGTCATATACAGGAAGTGGAAACCGAGTCACATTTTATATTCAGATGTCCTGTCTACTATGAGATCAGAGGACGCTTCCATTGCTTTGTCAAGGGGCCTCAAACTCTAGCCGCCTTCTTCAGATACACCGATCAGAGATTTCTAGCACTTTATATTCAGGAGACTCAGGTTTCGAGCGCAGGTCCTCCAACTCCCCACCAGACCAGATACCACACAGCGGATCACGACATTCTTCAGCGTGATACTATCTTCCAGGGGCACCAAGAGATCTACTGTCCTCGATATCGATCCAGCTCCCAGATCAGTAAAGGCTGGGAGATCTCAACCCACGAGATCTCAGCGGCAGCTCTGTACTAGACCTCCCTCCGATAGGTGCTCAGGACCCTCCAGACCTCACCGACATCACTCTAGAGGGCGTCCCATACCTACCAGCTCCTATTCGGGGCAACAGAAACTTTTGCACTTCCCTAAGTTTTCCTCGTTTAGCCTCGGATGTTAGGAGTACCAGACCTTCCTCGGTCGCTTTGGCTCCCGGATCTTGCCAACCTGATCTCCTTACCCCCTGTGCAGGGTTATAGTATTGGAAATGGGGCATGAGCTCTTCCATGCTACAACCTAGCTCGCCTTGTACATTTTTACTTCTTTCTATTTCAATGCTTATATTGTATTTCTTTTAAGGGAGATCGTTTGATCCTCCCACATGCACAAATGTCATTCTAACTAATAGTCTCGTTGACCTACTTTGTGGTCATTAGTGGATATTAATCAAATTATCTTATCTATCTTATCTATTCTATTCCGGGCTATTTTTCACATGGGGTATCAGCGTGGATCTTTACAACTTCATTCAATCCAGAGCCTTGTTCATTAGATCTTCCTTGTCAATACTGAGATTCAGGAGTCCGTTGAGATGCTTTTGGTGATGATCTAGTTCATTGTAACAGAGCAATAGATCAGAGTTGGTTCACACAGTTATAGAGGGGCCTATAAGTTGGAGACAGGCATATTTGGTGAGATCAGGACCCAGGTATACGCTTCTATGGTTTGATATTTTGCTCTATGATGTATGTCAGTTACCTATGCTTATCAGGTTAGGATGATTATGGTGACCTATGCTTAAAACTATTGTTGCTTTAACCTGTGTTATGATTAATTAAGGGACTTGATGTGAAGACTGTTGGTCATGCCATGCTTGTACAAATTGTAAGCCTTAGTGCTAGGTTGGTTCCATTTTTCACCTTCCCTCGTCCATCCAGTGTCATCCATTGTAAACTTATCCTATGACTTAGATTGTTTGAGACTTGTGAGTTTGAAGATCTTTTCCCCATTTTGACCTCTATGCATGATGGATCCCATGTTGTTTTGTGTCTCGGCTCTAAGTTGTGCAACAAAACTTGTCGAAGCCTTGATCCTTCTGCACCAGGAGAACCCGCTGGTGTTGGTTCCTGAGCTTAGGTGAGTTGGATTTTGAAGCCTTGACCTCTTTGGCCGGTTGCCCCTGATGTTTGGTCCTGACTGTGGATATTCCCTCTAGTTGCCCAAGAAGTTGTCAGCTAAAACTTGAAGCAATATGTCTACCATCATTAATTGCATTATGAGCTATATGTTATATGTTATGAAATGCAAGCTTGCAAATGAAATTGCAAACTGTGTCTTTAGACACAAACAAAAGAGGCTATAAAGTGAAATTGTTAAAGGCCCAAATAAAACGGTGGATAAACAAATGCTAAATCTAAAGACTGCTGGCCATCTGATTGAAACGTAATGATTAATTCCTCACGGAGCCTCTGGGTTTTGATGTGAGATGGAGTAAGGGACAACTAATTCTAAGTGTCCCCTAGGATCTCTTCACTACAGTTTCTTGTGTACTCAATACAAGGGTCCTAGAAAAAATCCTCACTGAGCTTGATTCTTAGCTTGGATGTGTGCCGTAGACATGTTTTTAAAGTTGAATGGACACTTTTTAGATCAGCTCATCCACTTGTGAGACACCACCATTCCCTATTGTTTAATCTATCATGCATATGTCACTTTGGTTGTGTGTATTTGTCATTATTCGGATAAATCACAAAGTCAAAGTTAGTCAAAAGTCATTACCCTTTGTCTTAGCCTTTGTCCGTCCTCACCCAGCAGTAGCACATTGTTTACCCTTTGTAAGTATGGCAAGGACAAGCAGATTCCAAAAAAGTTCCAAGATTCTTCAGAAGCACAGGTATATCTTACTATTATTATTATTATTTGTAACCATGATTATGAATAACTGATTTAAGCTTGGTTTTGATATACATTATTGGAGCATTTCTCACCCTGGATGCTTACAGGATCATATGGATACAATTTCTCACCTTCAGTTTGGGTACTTTGACTGGTCAACCCAGTTGACCAAGTCAAGCACGGTTCCCAAGGAAGTGACTCAAAATACAACATGGTCTATATTTGTTCCAGACATTCCCATGACCAATACTCTGGTTTCAGTTTTGAGAGTTTGGCCCCGATTCTCCTGAAAAATGATTATTATCACTTTATTATTGGCCAAATGATCAAATTTTATTACAAATGGCGGTATGATGAGTTCTCCTAGAGCAGTGCAGTGTTCCGGGGGGTATGAGTAGTCACTTGTACCACTCTCCTATGTCTCCAGATCATCTAGAGCAGTCAGTTTTCACCAGTTTGAACTTTGGACAGAGTTATGGTGGATTTATCATTTTCCAGAGGTTGTACCAGCAAAAAAATGAACTAGAGAAATGACTGAAAAAATCGATTTGGCCTCCCTAGTTCCATGAAATGACTTGGAATTTCGAAAGATGATGTTTTTCAGCATACCGGACAGTCCTCCAGTAGTTTTCAGTCAGCAGATGTCCGAATTATTTTATATTGGCTCAACAGATGTCCGGAAAAATCCCCTCCCTTAAAAACGTCAAGCTTGGACTCTTTTGCCCATCTCTAGGCACTGGTTTTAGTCTGGGAGAAAATGCACCTGTTTGGCTTGTTGGGCAATTTTCTCTGCTTTTGATCCGGTTTCAATTGGGTATTTTTATTGTCGAATCCTTTTACCCAAATAGGTGTGTTGAATCCTTAATTTCATTAAATCGACCTTGCTGGGTATTTCCCATATTTTTGATTAAATCCCCCCAGGGTCCTATGTCTGATCATTTGAGCGAACACACCAACCTCAGATCTGCTTTAATTCTAATAAGTCATTGATCTGATTGATTCGAGTAACATTCCTCTATTCCTTAAACACCCATACTTGAATATCCCTTAACTTGTGGCTTATCCCTTAAATCTAGGGTTGCCAGCTCTCACCTTACGTATTCACTCTTTTGGCTTGATCTGGTGATTGGTTGTAGATATGTACTTTCAGGATAAGATCGGGTCTCCCCCATTGTCACTCAGGCTTTCAGTGGCATAAAACGAAGGAATCCCTAACTGACGTGACGACCATCCATCTTTTGGGTGTTAGGGTTTTTGTAGGTGACGACTTTGGTTGCCTGTCCCCTCTACAATCCATAATTGGATTTATCTATCGGGGAAACTACAAGATCCGTGATAACAGCTGTGCAAATAAATCGCTAAAAAGTTGCTTGTCTAGGGTCTAGTGGAGCCTTCTCATCATTCCACCCATATGTGAGACACTGCCATTCTCTATTGTTTACCTAGTCCAACTTATGTGTTGAGTGGATCCCCTTGTCCTTTAGCCTAGATGATTATAGTGTCGAGTGTCACGTCATTCCCTTGGCCTTACCTGGTTTCTTTCACCTTCACCCTTGACTAGCAAAATGGCTAAATCTATAAATGAGTATACTGTGGAGGTTCTTGTTTAAAGCAGTTGATCATTTTGATTTGGATTATATATATATATGTGTGTGTGTGTGTGCTTATGCTCGCCAACAAAAGCTATTTATATTTGTGTCTCATTGTTAGCATAGATAATTGAACATGCATGTCCATTTTGTACATTTGTAGTGTTAGAGTTTAGCATTTGGGTCATCATTTGATCATTCTTGACTTGGTCAACCTAATGTTGACCAAGCCAGGAGTAGGGTCTGGGATGAGTTTTTGACCGAGGGTTGTGGATGATAATTATTTATGGTCTACAGGTGTCCATTAGACATATTCATGCTTCAGATGGTGATTTACTATGATGGCTTGTATTATTTTTATGATTATCAACATTTACAGGATTTATTATTATTATGGTTCTCACATGGATGGGGCCTCTGATGTATCTTTATGATGGACATATTGTGTATGAATACTAATTCCTAGTTGAATTGGACATTCTGAGTCCATTCGTGCAACTGGTTTTTCAGTTTCAGGCAATTACAAGAGAGATATGGGTCCTTTAGCCTTTTTGTAACAGATTTTCCATAGGGAATTAAAAATAAAACACAGTGCAGAGAACAGTGAGATATCCTAGGGCACCAGAGGGAATCTTGGGGTGTAGCTAGTCGATTGTACCATACTACTAAGGTGCCAGACATATCTGTGCAGTCATTTGGCTTCAGGTTTTAGTCCCCGGTGAGGTATTGGCAATTTTATGTTCCCAAGGAAACATTTTGATGATGAAAAATGGCTAATGAGGAAATCGATTTGGGCAAGTGAGGCAAATGAATGGCATGGAATTGGTCCAAGGCACAGTGCTTGGGTCACCTTCATCATTCGGCATTAGCTTCACTTCACATGGGGTCCACACATCCTTGATTTCTTCATGTTGAGGGCATCTTGATGTATTTTGAGGGAGACGTCTTAGTGATTTTTATCACTTCTTGGTATATTTGACCACCACACCTTATTGTTGTGCCATGGGGCCATGCTAGTGAAGGATGTTATAACCTCCTAGCCCCCACCATGTGCTATCTTATGTTTATTGGTCATTTTTATGTGGTGCGCCCCCTCATTGGGAAAATTTAGTGGTGCGCCCCTCTTCTATTATTGAGTTGATCTGTGTATGATGTATTTGGCTAATCTTAGCCGTTGATTAGATTGTTTTCATCTTTTGATCGCGACCCTTAATCTTTTGGATCTAGGTTTTATGTACTTGAGAGATTTATATATTGAGATGCTCTTGAGCTCTTGGAATAATAAAATATTTTTGCAAAACCCTTGGAATCTTTGTCGAATATCTTCTGTGGAGATTGGAAAGTCTTATTCTCTCCAGCATTCTTGCGGATCTATGTATTTCTCATACTTTTTGCAGGTTGTCATCCACTTGGTGAAGGAAGCGATTTGGGTAGGGGCACTATTGTGACAGAGCTCCATAGCATTCTCTCAAATTGCCATTAAGGGAGTATCTTTATTGTGTCTTGCGCCATCTTGATGTTCTTTGATTCATTTTTTCATTATTTCATCCATCTTTTTGCAAATTGATTCTCATTGTAGATCTCTTTTGTAGGAGGGAGCGGTTGGCATTTGGAAGGGATTAGCGATTTCACTTGGAGAGGTATAGAAAACGCTCGTAATTGATCGGAGAGGCAAGATCATCATCATTTAGCGTTAGAAGCAAGTATTTCCAGGTATGTTTGCATTTGTTTTATTTTTCTTGGGATTAATCCAATTGTCACCATTAAACGCTTAGCTTACAAACCCGAGTTTTGTAGATTTGATAGATCCAGTGAGTTTTTTATGACGACCATCAAAACCCACTTGGAGATTGTTGAATAAACCCTAGATCTCGAATTTCACGTAAATAGGACTCCATTTGCCCCAAGATCTAGCACTAGTCTCTCTAGGTAGGGCGCCCCCTTTGGGCGGGTGCTCGAATTTTTAGATCGATCAGTTGGGTATGCTTGAACCCATCTCAAAATCATAGATCTATCCTTGAAGCAATCTCGATCTAGTCATCCCTTGCCCCGATCTGTCTTCTTGGGTCCACTTTGTTCACTTTTGCATAAACCCTAGGTGGGTCCCATTAGGATTTTCTTATTTTTGGCTAGATCTCTCTAGATCTACGTTCCTAAACTATTTGTGGTATATTTCGTATCAAGTTGGGTCATTTTACTTGTTTGCTAAGCTTCCCCAACTTTGTCCTCACCACTCTACCACATCCTTTCCACAGATCTAGATTCCCGCACTCATTATCTCTCCTCTTTCATTTATTGCATAACCCTAGGAGTGTCTTAAGTAGGTGTGCTTGCCCTCTTAGGCTAGTAGGGTCTGCCCCTTGATCATTCTCCGGATTGGTCTAAAGCGACAAGACCCTGTCCGATGTGACAACTACCCTTCATCCGTAGTGGACGAGGCCCTTGCGGTGTCACTGGTTATCTACCTCACCTCTACCGTCCTAGAGATGATACCTTTTACTGGGTAGCTACAGATTGTGTGATAACATCTTTTGGCGCCGTTGCCGGGGTGGTAGAGGTTTACCTTTGGTGTTTGCGAGTAGTACTTCACTTCTATCTTCCGAATCATATCGCTTCTGGATTAATTTATGTGAATGTTTTCACCTTTGTCTAATTCTACATTCACTTGTTTCTCTTTCGCATCATACTTCCCTAACGACATATTTTTTCAGTGAGGTCATTTAGTATTCCACATGGCGACTTCACAACGTGATTCCTCTAAGGGTGATCCCAATTCTATCCTTACGATCTTAGAACTCGATCTAATTTAGTTGAAGGAAGCCCTATCACTTATAAAAGGAGCCTAGGTCGTAAAGATCCAAAAGCACAGTGCACAACTTTCATTTGGAAAATTGCTAATTCCATTGGGTCTCCTAATCATATCCCAGGTTCTCCTTCTACTAATCCAAATTCTACACCAATAAGTCCAGATCCTTTATCTAATCAAGTCTCTTCTTCTGTTCCAATTTCCCAACCTATTTCAATGGATCACACAACTGTGAATACAAACACAAACCAACCATGAACCTTTGGCAATAAAGCTAAGGCCTCGCCTTTTGTTTTGTCCCAAATAGCTCGGTCAACCCATGATATGCCAGATAAATATTTCGAGATTATTCCTAAATTCTTTGGCAATTGTGCAAGCACCATCGAAGACCATATAGATGTTGTGTGGTCACACATGGAAGCTTATGGTGGTGCCGAGGAGGAGGATGTGTTCATGAGGGGCCTCTTATTTTCGTTAGAAGGTGAAGCCCGAAGATGGTTTGATAGGTTTCCTGCTTCGTCAGTAGGGGGTTATAAAGCTTTTGTCACTATCTTAAAGGGTCAATGGTCAGCAAAGCTAGATGGTAGATTCCTTTTGAACCAACCTTTTGAAATCAGAAAGAAGGAAAATGAAACTGTCCAAGAATTTTACCTTAGGTTTGATAAAATTGTAGTAAGTGTACTTGACACTATCAGATCTAATGACCAAGCACTCCTAATTCATTATCTAAACACATTTGATGGATGGCTTGGTTACCACTTAAAAGAGAAGAACCCTACTAACCTAAAGATTGCCCAAGATAATGCAAGGAAAGCTAAAGCGAATGCTGTGTCCATGGGAAAGCAAAATTTCTGACTCCTATGGTCCATCATCATCTAAGACAGAGTCACAAACTAAGAAAATTGAAGAACCATTTAAGGAACAAGTTGGTATGTTGGAAAACATGCATGAGATGGTAAAAATTTTGTCTTTGATCACAAGGGATCTAGCTAGGGGTAGGGAGTCCGATAGGTATAGGAATCAGTATGGACCTAAACCTTATTGGAACCCTAAGAAGAGACCCATGAATGATGACTTAAGGAAGAATCTCGTAAATCAAAGACCACCTAATCCCAACACAATTGATTGCACTAGAGAACAAGGGTAGGGGGATCTTGATTACTATCCTCACGAAGAGAATGAAGAAGAAGATTCATGAAAGAAGATTAACTTCAGTAATGATTTTGATGAGACCTTTGGTAGAGTTCTATTTGATATGGAAGATGATAGTCAGGATGATCCCATTAGTACATGCCACATTAGCCCTTTAGAGCCAATAAATGAAATCAATAGACCCATAGTCCAAATCTATAAGAGGGAGAAAGGTAGGGAAAGGTCTTTGCCTTTTCTCGATTGGAAGTTGGAAGAAAAGAAGGATGAAGAGAAAGAGTTAGATCAAATTTTTGTTGAGTATGATTTGATTACTAACATTGAAAAGGAATTGGACAAGATTACACAAAATATTTCCTTGATTGAGTTGACAAAGATTATGTCTGTAAAGAATCAAGTGAGTGAATTCTTTGATAGCATTCCCGTAGTCGACCAAAATGACAGTGTTGTTGAACCTCTTCCTAGTCCACCTTTGAATGTTGCACTCAGGGAGGAAGAGGATCCTCTAATTGAGATCAGGGCAGCGCTATATGAGAGAAAGAATGGAGGGCATGAGCCTTTCTCTCTTACTCTTCACATTGGTGAGCTCCTATTACACAACTGTATGATTGACTTTTGAGCCACCATGAATGTAATGCCCAAAAGTATCATGGAGGCCATGGGGTTGCAAATCACTGGACCTTATAAGAATGTGTGTGGAATGGATTCAAGGCCTGCCCATGTTTTTGGATTGATCAAGAATCTCCAGGTAGACTTGTTTGCTTGTTCAAACATATTTACTCTCATGGATGTTGTAGTAGTCGATTTGCCCCTAGTTTATAGGATGCTTCTTAGTCGAAGATGGTTAGCAGGATTAGGTGGCCTGTTACAGATGGTTTTATCATATGCCACTATTCCTAATTCTGATGGAGCAATGGTAAGGATTTACAGCGAGCCTTTCTATGATGGACATTTAGAGCGGTATGAAGATGGGGTCAAGAATTCATATGGCTAGGGTGAACTTTTCCCTGATGGTGTGTTCATGGTTATATAAGGAGATAATAGTTTACCAGGAAGTGAAGATGACACAGAGAGTATTTGGAGATCTTTTCGGGAACCCGATTCATCATAAGAAGAAATGGATCTCCAGAATTTTATTCGAAGGTTTGATCATGAGTTGATGATGTCTGAAGTCTCTCATGAAAACACTCATGATTTGACGATTGTTGGTAGCATAGGAAGCTTTGATGTTTCTAGCCGCCTCCATGATCCCACTTTTGGATTTGGCGACATTGATCCGAATATGACTATTCCACATGAAGAGCTAGAATGCAGATTGGAGGTTGTCAGGAAAAGCAATGAAACACCAATAGAAGACATACCCCCTCCTGAACAAAGAAGTTTTAGAACGTTAAGGGAGTACTCTGTTAATATGGAGGTCAACTAGGATAGGGCACAACAGGGCCTTCCACCAATTTATTGGTAGGAAAGCAATAATGTGCCCAATAATAGAGATATTATTCATCTTGATGACCCACCTCCGCCCCTTTCAGAGCCTACCACTGACCAACAAACTTCAGATGATTTTACTGTAATGAGCAATTTTCCTAACTTCCCTAGTTTTTTTTTTACCTCGAGAGAATCCTCATTTTGAAGGAGAAGGCACCCACTCTGACATGACATCTTATTTAGTGCCTATCCTTTCAGGAGAAGGATCTAGTGCTTATCATGAAGAAATTTCTTCCACCTATCCCATCCATACACCTTTAGAGAACACTCTTGAAGATTTGCTGATTGCAGATGATACCCAAAGCAACACTATATGCTCAAAATCTGAAAAGGAAAGTACTGAGTGCATGGAGAGAAATAGACTCCCTTAGATGCTAGTATGGAGTATTCTCGTACAACCCGAGTAAGATCTTGCTAAAAATGATATTGTTCACCCCATACCTAACCATAGCATAGACCATACTTATCCGCGAGGGAATGCTGATGTGCCTTTGGATGCCATACAAGATATTCAGGACTGGAGGTAGTTCGACCATGGTGATAGAGTTGTCTTGAGGAATGCAGATTATTTTCGTATTTCTAGGGAGTATGTTGACTTATGGGTTGGCCCATTCATGGTAGAAAGCATAGATGAACAGTTTTATTATTTATCCTCTGCGAATGGACATTGTTGCCACCTTTCATGCACCTGGGGGGTTAAGTGTCTTGGCAGAAATCTTCAAGCCACTAAGTGCGTCCTTGGGGGCAAGTCTCGAGTCAAGTACTGTCACTTAATCTTGACTCCTTCGTTTAGGCAAACTCCTAACGAAGCCGAGGGGGTAGACCCTGAGAGTTGCTATGGCTGATTAGGCTTCAGTGGTAATGGTTTAGAATCTCTAAGTCACCTGACACGGGGACACGGGACACGAAGGACACGAAAATACGAGAGTCTGACACGGACATGGTGACCCCCGGAATCAGGACACGTAGGATACGTTTTATATACATATATATATATTTTTTAAAAATATATATTAAAATTTAAAAATATAGACATATAGATCCAAAAATATTTAGAAACTAGAACATTTACAAATATTCAATAGAAATTAGAATAAAAACACATTAATGATTACACATTTGTCATTCACAAATCACAATGAGACACATAGATGCATGTCGGAACCATATTTCTCATTAAGTCATCAAAATCAAAATGTATACAATGTAAATATATGTCGGAATGCCATTGGGTACTGGCAAATGCCAAATAGACTAAAGTCTAATAGTAAATACTAAATACAAAAAGGGGTGGATCAAGATGGGAGAATCCCATATGTCAATAGTCCTCCTCCATGCCTGAATCAACATCAACATACTCATCACTGCCCCTGCTCTGATCCTCATCCTCCTCCCCCTCCTCCTCCTCTCTGCCCATCTGATGATCTGCATCTGCTGCTGTGGAGGATGACCCCTCTATACGATCTCTATCATCAAAAGTGACCGGCTCTAGCACTGGATCATTAAGATCCATGTTGGCTAATGCCAACTCAATATTGCTGTCCAAACCCATATCATCAGGAAAGACATCCCACATCTTTGTCTTTCCCTTCACCCACTCCTCCCTCTTCCTATAAATAAGACGAAGGTTGAAGTGCACATACACCATTGACTTTGCCCTGGACTGCTCTAGCCTGCTCTTCTTCACACTGTACCAAGCCTGCTCTTCTTCAAATACCTAGCATGTTGATAAACAGGGACACTGAGGCTCTAATAACTTTCTGAGGCCTAACCACCAAGACGACTACCTAACTTTGGAGGTGTGAGTGAAAAACTTAGAAATTATTAGTCGTTTGTTCAACAACCAATATTTAACGAGGGAAAAAACACTCTGGGCTAGTCGGCTTGATGCCTAATTCTAGGAAGCTGAGCCTCTTATAAAAATTGACCATGCTAGCACTTTTTTTACAATTTCCCCAAGGGGGTATGAACATGTGTTACAAATTTTTTTGAATAGATTCCTAGAAAAAGCCTAGTGGACTTCTCAACTTTGAAGAATGAACAAGTATACTTCTTCCACTTTGTCGGCTTTGTTGAAAAATCCACCACGTACAACTTAGGTGGTAACATCTGGCTCCAATTGCGAGACGTGTGCTCGATCTAGTCTTAGGGCATGTTATCACATATAGATTCTGCAACTGGGCTACCATGATGCAACATACAGACTTGTCTTTATGTTTTATGCCAGGATATTTTTCACATGGGGTATTAGCATGGATCTTTACAGCTTAAGCCAATTCAGAGCCTTGTTCATCAGATCTTCGTTGCCAGAACTGAGATGCTTTTGGTGATGATCTAGTTCATTGTAGCAGAGCAACAAATCAGAGTTGGTGCACACAGTTATAGAGGGGCTTATCAGTTGGAGACATGTATATTTGGTTAGATCAGGTATACACTTTTTTGGTTTGATTTATCTATGACATATGTTAGACACCTATGCTTACCAGGTTAGGATGATTGTGGTGACCTATGCTTATATCTATTGTTGCTTTAACCTATGTTATGACTAATTAAGGGACTTGATGTAAAGACTGTTGCTCATGCCATGTTTGTACAAATTGTAAACCTTAATGCTAGGTTGATTCCATGTATCACTTGTCCCCATCCATCCAGTTACATCCATTGTAAAATTTGTCCCGTGATTCATACTGTTTGAGACTTGCGAGATTAAAGATCCTTTCTCCATTTTGACCTCTATGCATGATGGATCCCATGTTGTTTTGTGTCTCGGCTCTGAGTTATGCAACAAAACTTGTCGAAGCCTTGATCCTTTTGGGCCAGGAGAACCCGCTAGTGTTGGTTCGTGAGCTTAGGCGAGTTGGGTTTTGAAGCCTTGACCTCTTTGGTCAGTCGCTCTTGATGTTTGGTCCTGACTGTGGATATTCCCCCTAGTTTCCTGAGAAGTTGTCAGCTAAAACTTGAAGCAATATGTCTACCATCATTACATGCATTATGAGCTATATGCTATATATTATGAAATGCAAATCCCACAAATGAAATTGCAAATTGTGTCTTTAGACACAAATAAAAAAGGGCTTGTTGCCGCCTAATTCACACTTTAAGACGCAAAAAAGTCACAACCTGCTATGTGTGTCCTTGGGGGCAAGCGAGAGCTGGGGACCACTGTCACCACAGTCTACAGCTCCTCCGTTTAGGCAAGATCCCAACAGAGCCAAGGGGGGTAGTCCCTATGGAAAGACTATGTTCCATATTTATTAATTAATTATA
>LPNX010995346.1:303384-322509 GCA_001517045.1 Pseudotsuga menziesii | reverse complement strand
ACCGACTTCATTCACCGCAGATGCGGATCAATTGATACCACAAGTATTCGAGACAGAGCTATTTTTGCATAAAGCTCACAGACTGACTGGAAACTGAGTTTCCCGCCACCTAAATAATACTAAAACAGCAGAAATAACAAGTTAAACTAATATGTATGAGGTTAGGGCTCTAAAACAAGGTTTATACCCACTAAACAGTGAATAAAACCCTGTTTAAAACAGGCTGAAAGTGGATGGCCGAATTGAAAATTTGCAGAAATAAGCCCCTGGAGGGATGCCCTTGCTTGGAAAACCTGCAACAAATCTAACTCTGCAAGAAATTGTAAGCCTAGAGGAGAATGCTCAACGATCCCTGCAAAATACTTTGAAGAAAAACGTCAAACAGTTCACAAAAGAGAGCAAAAATACTTCTACTCTCTAATCTCTCCACAAAATACTTTGTGGAGAGCTAACTAGACAAATACAAAGATGCAAAGCTAAACAAATATACAAGTTACCTCACAACATTCGATCATGAAGATGGAAAAAAGTAGCCCAATGTCCCTCCAAAGATTCCTTAGATTAAATGGCCCAACTAGGGCAAAAAGATTACAATAGCAAGAGAGAGAGAGCTTGAGAAGATAGTGGAGAAATAATCCGGCAGCATAACAATAGCATGAGAGAGCATGAGAAATGAGGGAGTGAGGCCCCCATTTTATAGTTGAGGGAGACCCCCAACCCCTTGAAGATCAATGGCTGAGATTAGATCTAGATGTAGGTTAAATCTCCACCACTAGATCTAGGTTTTTGGCTTTTATTCCTCTCAATCAATCTGAACCCTTAGATTAACTCTTGATCAATGGCCAGGATGCTTGATCCATGTCTCAGCAATCTCCACCCTTAGATCTTTTTTATTGACCAAGATTTCACCCTAGATCTCCCTTTTTAGCAAAAACGTGGGCCCAAGGAGGCGCCCCCTCCAAATTTATCCTTGACATTTTAAAAATAGCGCCCTCCACCAAAGTAGCGCCCTTCTACTTCCTTGTAGCGCTCTTCTACTTCCTTGTAGCGCTCTTCTTTAATGTGGACGTCCTCTCTAAAATGGCGCTCTCTCTATTTTAGGGTAGCGCCCCCTCTAAAATGGGTGACGCCCCTCCTCTAAACTTAGTTCCACCTCCAAATGTGGCGTCTCCCTCCAAGAGTGGCAACCTCTCCATTATGGTAGCGCCCCACTATTCCTCTTTTAACTTGGACGCCCTACTAAAATAGCGCCCCCACTAAAATGGTGACGCCCATCTAAAAATGGTGGCTTCTCTTTCTTGATAGCGCCCTCCATCTTTCATTTGGTGAGGGTTTTAACACTTTAGCAAAGGTTCAAACCACTAAACCTGGCCTTAACTTGGACGTCCCCTTCATTTATAGCTTGGACTTTAGCCATTTCTCTCCAAAAATGATATTTAACCCTTAGACTTAGGATAAATATTTATTTATCTTAGATTTAATTTTTCACTTTAATTTTAAATTTTCCCAATTTGACTTAGGAAAAATTAAAAATAAAATTGGAAAAATTAAATCTGGGCCATGGGGGGGTGGAAAAATTATGAGATAAATTTTCCTAGGCTTAACAACCCCCAAACAAATTTATCATGGCATTATTTGATTTTTTCCTTCAAAATCAAATAATATGATTTTTTGACTTAGGAAAATTAAAAATTTCCCTAGGGGAGATAGACCCCTCCTGACCAAAATTGGTCTATCTCTTGAACCCCTTATCAGAACGACATGGGACTCGAAGCAATGGCTTAGGGGGTTTCATAGCAATTTTATTTTGCATTCATAGCCCCTATTACAAAACGCCATGCTTGAGTAATTACACTATTACATCAAAACTCAGTTAATTAACCACCAAGGGGTGGAATTAATTAACTGGAAAAAATTAACAAAAATAATAACGACATAACGAAACTCCGCAAGACTCTAGATAGATGTCTAGCATGGTCATGAATTACACTTTAAAGCCTTAGCCACCTCATGGACTTGACTGGTAGAACGTCCGTCACCACTTCAGAGGATTTTGAGTGAAAACCAAACCGATTAAACTCGTTTGTTCAACAAGATCAATTGGAAAGGGAAAAACACTCGATGAGGGGACTTCCCTAACAACCAGTTCCATGGTGTGGCATCCGTATCATATGATCCATACTAGTACATAAAATTACATTAATTTTCCCACGCAGGGGAGCGGACATTTCGTTTTACAAAGGGGCAATTGCCCTGCAGGAGTGAAAAATCCTTAGATTTTTCTAAGGTACAATTATGTACACTTCATGTACATGGAGTTGCCACCTAGTCGAAATAGGTGGGCAACAGGGCTGTGAAGTGAAATTGTTAAAGGCCCAAATAAAGCATTGGATAAACAAATGCTAAATCTAAAGACTGCCAGCCATCTTATTGAAATGTAATGATTAATTCCTCACGGAGCCTACGGGTTTTGATGTGAGATGGAGTAAGGGACAACTAATTCTAAGTGTCCCCTAGGATCTCTTCACTACAGTTTCTTGTGTACTCAACGCAAGGGTTCTAGAAAAGATCCTCATGGAGCTTGTTCTTTAGCTTGGATGTGAGTCGTAGACATGTTGTTAAGGTTGAATGGACACTTTTCAGATTAGCTCCTCCACCTGTGAGGCACCACCATTCCCTACTGTTTATCTATCATGCATATGTACTTTGGTTGTGTGTACTTGTCATTATTTGGATAAATCATAAAGTCAAAACTCGGTCAAAAGTCATTACTCTTTGGATCAACCTTTGTTGTCTATCCTCGCCTAGTAATAACACATTGTTTACCCTTTGTAAGTATGGCATGGACAAGCAAACTTCCAGAAAGTTCCAAGATTCTTTAGAAGGGTTAGTTTTTCTTAATATTTGATTAGATTATCTAGGATCTTTATCTGAAAGAATAACAAGTACAACAAGATGCATAAGATATAAAAGATACAAGAGACACAAAGATTTTCACCAGGGAAACCATAAAGGAGAAAACCCCACAAACTTCCTCAGAATAGTAAGATGATCAAAAGCAGTAATGCGAAGTATTCAATAGCTATCTATCTCTCCTCCTCTGATTGTCTCTTTCTCTCATGCGAACTTGAGAGTGTGAGGTGTGTATAAATGAGGGAGAGCGCCTCCCTATTTATACCCTTTCAAGTCAGTGACCAAACATAAGACTCGAGCCTACATGTCATCTCACATGGGGCCCACCTCTCCTAGAGAGACTACAAGTAGATATTACATGATGTTACACTGGGGTCTATTGCCCTAACTTACAACAGAGGTTGTACCTCAAGGTCTAGACACAATTTAGACATCCTATAGAGGGGTAACACACATCTCCAATGGGTGTACAACAACATACAATGATTATTTACATCATAGTATCTTCCAAAGTTACAAATACATCAACACTCCCTCTTAACTAGGAAGTTATTCTCTCTCTACACAGTCATCAACACATCTGGTCAGGTCTTCATCGCATCGTCATCATCACAGAGTCATAGAGTCTTCATCATAGCTGCTACCATCATCTTCTTATAATTTGATCATCATACCATACTATCTGTCATCAAAAGTTTCTACAGAGCCAAACCTTTTTCATGCTGGATGTAGGCCTAGTCCTATGCCACGTCTTCATAACATCTCGAGCAAGTCTTCATGTAGAAATTGTCCAGGATCTTCTTTACATTGCCACGACAATAACCTGCATCTTCTACCTTCATCTCGTCATATCCAGATCATCTCTTTTGTCCTACACAAGAGAAAACAACAAACAACCAAAGCATCTACAATCGACCCGCGTTTTATTAAAGAACCCCTTAGGTGCACCTCTTGTGCTTCATGACCTTATCATCTTGTTATCACATATATAGTAGCCGGGCTACCATATTCTATTTTTCAAATTCCAGTACATTTTTCAGCCAACTCCCTTATGTATGAGATGCTGAGATGAGCATTTATGATGGATCATTATTTGATTGATGGACTATAGTATTCTCCCATGCCATGACTGAGTCTCAGGACATTTAGACTTGAGGACTGATGTAGCCATTTACCTAGTTGCAGAGCAGTTAGTAGTGCCCAAAGTTGCATGAGTGTTTTCTCATTGGATGGATGATTGGTTCAGATAGATTATTTACATGTTATGACTCAGCTTACATTATCTTATGTTATGGTTATCATTGCTGTTATACTCATTCTTGTGACATGTATTAGCATTTAGTGTCATGATCTGGCGGTCATATAAATATGTGGACTTGCATGTATTGATATTATGCATAGATGTCCCTACTCAGACCTGGAAGTTCTTGATCTATACTCATTGGTTTTACCCTCCTTAGGGAGAATAGAGGTAGTCATTCCCACCATACTTTGGCTTGCTAGTGTTGGTTTCATTACTCATTGTCTCCACCCATCCATCACCTCCCAGTTACATCTTTGACCCAACCTACTATTTGACTTGTGGCATGGAGGACCTTTCCCCACTAGTGCCTCTTTGATTGGACAAGCTTCCCTGTTTATTTTTGTCTCGGCTCTGAGTTGCCTAAGTTGTGTTGGCTAAACCTGAAACAAGTAGCGTTGCCATCAATACAATGTATTTGGAAATGAATGAATATCTTATTAAAAAGCCCATTCATGAAAAGTACGATTTTTCAACATAGATGAATGAAAGGCAAGCCTAATGAAATTGGCTTTGAAGTATAATGAAATGAATATCTTAAAACATTCATGAAAAGTAGTGTTTTTAAACATACATGAATGCATGAAGCCTCAATAATAAAAATCCGTGTAATAAATACATGGACCAAGGCTATGGAAAATCAAAGGCCCAAAAGGCAATGGTTCTTAAAAGTTATATCCAAAGATCGCTGTCCTTACGTGTATTGATTTGGATTGTGAGCATTTGTCAAGGTGAATAAGCATTTCTGAAAGTAACTTATCCATGTGTGAGACACTGCCATCCCCTGTGTTGTTGCTTGTCTGTCATAGGCTAGAGTGAGTATTCCCTTTCCATATTCGAAATGTCACAATGTCGAGTTGCTGGTCATCCTTTGCCTTAGCCTTCTGAATTTTTAGCCTTTACCCTTCACTAGCAAATTGACTACAACTATGAAGTGAGTATGATCTTGAAAGTCTGGACTGAGCGATAGTTAATAAATGTAAACCTTATATATTTGGTTGATAGACCACCAGTGAAATGATTGCTACTTGTTATGATTGTTACTTGAATGATTTGTAGAGCATGTCTTGACCTTTGAACACTTGCAGTGGATGGATGTCAGTCTGGGTTATATTATATGGTCATTTACAAATTATTATTTTGTCTATCTGGGTATATTGGATATTGTAGATGATTATGCAGATACTTATAGAGTGTATGAGTATATACTTTAGATGGATTTGCACTCTTTGAGTCCAGTGAGACAACTTGTTTTCAATTCCAGGCACTTGTAGAGATGATTTGGCTTAGTTTACCCTTTTGGTACAATTTTACAATACTGGATGGCCTGTCTGAGCAGGGAAATATTTAATATTTTTCTTGGATCTCCTAGGGCACTGTATGAGGAATAGGGGGTCCAACCACTTGATTGTACCATTTACCCCCTTCCAAGAGAGCCTGGTGGGCTCAGTTAGATAACGTAGGCACCCTAGGAGGTAGTTTTTGGCATATCACGTTTCTCGAGGCATTTTAAAAAATAATTAAAATGTCTACTGAAGAATTCAATTTGGGCTACTGAGGCAAGGAAATGGCATGGGATGAGTTCTGATGATGAGTGTGATGTTTTCCACTTTTCCAGCAGTTGCAATACTTGGATGGGCCCACATCCATTTTTTGGGCATATTTTATCAGTTTCTGGAGCTTTTGGAGGCTCACGATTTCCTCAAAGAGACACTATTTTGTAGTCTAAAAATTATATTATTTTTATTGTGCCATGGGGACACCCTAGGGGAGTTAGTTAACACTCCTGAACCCACCATGAGCTTCATTGATTTTTATTTAGTGGGTGTTATCACTCACCTTGTAGTT
Source organism: Pseudotsuga menziesii (assembly GCA_001517045.1). Classification (NCBI taxonomy): domain Eukaryota; kingdom Viridiplantae; phylum Streptophyta; class Pinopsida; order Pinales; family Pinaceae; genus Pseudotsuga; species Pseudotsuga menziesii. The sequence continues at coordinate 316,448 of LPNX010995346.1, read as the reverse complement.
GCCTGTGTGAGGTGGATCCAGGATGGATGGTAGAGGGGCAAGCAACTAAGGGGTGGAACCACGACTGCCTAGACTCCCAAATGGATGGTTGTCACGCCAATCAAGGCAGCCTTCACTTTATGTTATCCTAATCCAAGACAACAATGGGGGAGACCCAGATCTACTCTCGATAGGAGAGATCAGACCTAGACACCAGAAGAAGATTAGATGGGGCTTCAGGGTACTAAAGGTGCAAGGTAAATGGAAACCCTAGCTCTAGGGTTTAGGTACTAGCAACTGATGGAGATGACCGCTGTCTTGGGAAATGTAATTTGTGACAGGGTGAGCAAGAACAGAGTTGGGACTGTTTAGTACCAATGGGACAAAAACAGTGAAGGATAGGTGACTTGAGTTATTAGTAGGTGTTGGCGAAAGGAGTAAGAATGAGGTCAAGATGGGGCTAGCGCTATCTAGGAGATCAGTGCCTTATGTGCATTGGGCAATGGAGTCAGCAATAAACCAACATTTCAGAGAACCCACCTGGGATACACCTTGATCTACGAACCCAACAAGTAATTCATCCGAAAAAGCTAAGGTACAGGAAAACCAGCTCTATGGAAGGCTAGCGCTAGGGCTTAGAAGGACAGATCTGCAGCTCTAGGGTCACTGGGAGGCTAATGGCTCAGCGTTGAGGGAGAAAAGAGGTCAAGGTGACTTGATCTACAAGCCCAAATCAGAAAATCAGCAGAAAAATCAGATCTAGAAAAATCAAAACCTGATGAAGGGGGCTAGGAGGCTGAAAACCAATTTTTCAGATCTAGGGCAAACCGAGAAGAACTAGCTCAGCGTTGGGGGTGTTCTGGAGTGCTTGGGCCTTGATCTATCAGCCTATCTCGTCAGATCTCAGAAAAAATCACTTACGGAAAAGCCCAGTTTTCGGTGAGGGCGCTAGGGCTGTTTCAGTCAATTTTTTAGATCTAGGTCAAACTAGCTAGTCTTTGGATAGTGTTGGGGTTGATTTGGACTGTGTGGGACCCGATCTATCCGTCTGTGAAGTAAGAATTCAGAAAAACTCAAAACCCTAGCAGGTCAATTTTTCAGTGGGGGGTTATGCAGTTTTTTTCTTACAGATCTAGGTCAAACTGTGAGGAATTTGACCATCGTTTCAGTTTTTTTGGTGAAGGGGAGGCTCGATCTATGAAACCCAGAAATGGTTTGGCAAAAGATCGGGCGATTCCCTAATTTATTGATTTTTAGGGTTTTTAGTGTTTTAGGAGTTTTTAGAAAAAAGTTGAATTGAAGCAAGGTACAATGGAATAAGATCTGAAAAAGAAGAGACTTACCTGTTGGATCTTACCTGGAAAAGCTTGTAGAAGTCTGTAACAGTGATGATCTTTGCTATCCCGATCAATTCTGGAAGATCCCCGTGATTTCTATGGCATATGCAAGCTCCAAGTCACCAATGTGCCCCCTACCGTGCATGAGCAAATGTCAACCATATCAGATTTGCTAATACGAGATAAAGAAACTGAATGCTACAAGACAGTAAATTGAAGTAATCATAGATCACAATGAAACTAATGAAAACCCCCTGATCCAAAACGAAGAGAACCGAGCGAGTTGAGGTCTCCCTACAAAAACGCTCCAGCCAAAATGCCCTCCTGTAGACAAAACAATGATAGCCACGAAAATATAGATCTCATGAGAATTTCCACAATGCTAGGAATCTGAAGACTAGCTAATCACCATTTAAGAACATCAGATGCAAAGCAGATCCAGAAAAATTTCCACAAAAAAGTCTTTCTATTATTCAGATCCAAGAGCCAAAGACCCCTAACAAATGAGAAGCTCTCTCCCTTAAATAGAAATGAGAGAACCTCAATCATAACCAAATCTTAACCACTTTCAAAACGAGTTGCTAAGATTAAAAAATGAAATGTTCTAATCAATGGTTGAGATGAGCTCAACATACAACACATGGATCAATATAACTATAATTTACCAAAGTGGACTAAACCACCCAAATAAAGGTAACCCACTCAACAAGAAATAAATGAAAGCACATGGTGGGTCCAAGGAGTGTTTGCCTAACTCCCTTTGGGTGTCCCCATGGCACAATAAATAATATAACAATTTAATTCTTTGAATTTTGTGCCTCCTTGAGGAAATCGTGAGCCTCCAAAAAGAGCTCCAAAAAATAATAAAAAATGCCCAAAAATAGGTGTGGGCCCAATCAGGAGCTGCAACTGTTGGAGGTGGTGTGGAGGACATCACTCTCATCATCATGACTCATCCCATGTCATTTCCTTGCCTCAGTAGCCCAAATCAATTTCTTCAACAGCCATTTAATTATTTTTTAATCTGCCTCAGGAAACGTGAACCTGCCAAAACAACCTCCTAAGGTGCCTGTGTTGTCAAACTGAGCCCACCAAGCTCTCCGGGATGGGGGTACTATGGTACAAACAAGTGGCTGCACCCCCCTATGCCCATACAACGCCCTAGGAGATCCAATTGAAACATTTCCCTGCTCAAAAATATCAACCTGTGAAGAAAAACTACATCAGAAAGGCAAAATGAGCCTGATCAAATCTGCAAGTGCCCGGAACTGGAGATAAATTGTCTCATTAGACTCAGAGAGTCCAAATACATCTAAGGTGTATACTCATACCCCTCATAGGTCTCTATCTGATCATTAATCATATCCAATAAACAATATAACCATCTGTGAATAATCAGACACCAATAATAACTCAGACTATATCCATCTGCTGCAAGTGTTAAAAGGTTAAGATATGCTCTACAACTCATTCAAGTAACAATCACAACAAGTAGCATTCATTTCACTGGCGGTTTATCAACCAATACATATATAAGGCTTTATTTATTATTACTCAGACTTAGACTTTCAAGACTATACTCACTTCATAGCTGTAGCCAATTTGCTAGTGAAGGGTGAAGGGTGAAAATGACAAGGCTAAGGCAAATGATGACTTCCTCCTCAACATCATGGCACTTTGGATACGGAAAGGGAAAACTCACTATAACCAATGTCGGACAAACAACAACACAAGGAATGGCAGTGCCTCACAAATGGGTGAGTTGTTTAGAGAGTGTTTATTCAACTTAGGCATCATGTCTACATCAAGTTTGATCCAAGTTCATTAGGATCATCATTTTATTCCATGGCCTTTTTGGCCTATATGACCCTTTTGGGACTTCACCAGTGCTTAAAAGCACTGCTAATCGCAGCTTTTCATCCGGACATATTTATTTTAATAAGGTCAGCAATTTTTGGATATAGCACATTTTTTACCATTGCTTTTTTAGACCTTTTCTTATACTCTTCAAGGAGTATTTTAGCATTTTCATTGCTCTTGCCCTTTTTACATATGTTAAAAAACACAGTTTTATAATTTTCATTTTTCATGGGCGCATATTCAATATTCCAATATAAGCAGTACATGAGCTTTCAGTTTTAGCCAACAACATCTCAAGTGACTAGGGGGAGTTTTGCACAATGCCAAACATTGGGACAACCGACCAGAATGATTTAGGCATACAATCCAACTCACCAAAGGCAAGTTCTGTAACCAACTCAGAGCCAAAACATAATATAAACAGGGAGGCTTGTCCAACAAAAGTTCTAGCGGGGAAAAAGGTCCTCCATGCCATAAGTCAAGAAGTCAAGTAGGTTGAAAACTAAAATGGAAGGTAATGGATGGGTGAAGACAGTGAATGATGGAGCCAACACTAGCAAGCCAAAACAATAGTGGGAATGACTACCTCTATTCTCCCCAAGGAGGGTAAAACCAATGAGTATAGATCAAGAACTTCCAAGTCTAAGTAAGGACATCAATATATAGTACAAAATACAACCAAGTCCATATAATTATGACCGCTAGATCATGATACCACAAGTTAATACATGTCACAAGAATCTAAATAAGAGCAATAATAACCATAACACAATATAAAATGATGAGTCATAACCATGCAATATAATCCACCTGAGACACCATCTGTCCAATGAGAAAGAACTGATATAAAACTGGGCATGAATGACTGCTTTGAAATGACATAAATGGCTACATCGGTCCTCAAATCTGAGTGTCCTGAGATTCAGTCTTGACATGGGAGAGTACAATAGTCCACTAATATAATAATGATCTATAAAAACTGCTCATCTCAGCATCTCATATGTAAGAGATCTGGCTGAAAAATGTACTGTGTCTGAAAAATAGAATATGGTAGCCTGGTTACTATATATGTGATAACATCTGGCTCCAGCTGGGACAAGTGCTCTGCTGAAAAGAGCGCTTGAGAACCTCAGAATATCTAGTCCTCGCACGCTGCTTCTCGCATCCTCGATCAATCCATTCAGCTCTGCAACTGCTACCAAAAATGCACCTGACTACCTGCAACATGTCCAGAGCTATACCAAACTCACAGACCGGTCGTCAGAACAATATGTGGATAATATATAAAATACTGAAAATAAAGATGCATGAAATTGAAAAGCAGAAAATAAATCTAATATATAACCATAATTCAGTAAAAGTTTGATTTTTTATTTTGCAGGATAACAAAATTACGCTAAGAGCTTCAAAAGTGAGCTTCAAACAACAAAGCAACAAAACACTATACTATTGTTGGGAAAGGCTTATTTAATCCTACCTACCCTACTCTAACTAGTTTAGACAAGTGTTAGGTAAAATCATAAATCCAATGCAACCACTTGTTGAACGAACCTATTGAGCTTTCTTTACAGTTAATGATACAACAAATCAAAGATGGCTTGTGAGCAATGTGAATGAAAATTGAAGCCATTATAACTTGTTGTTTGAAAATTAAAGAAAGACATGGATGAAAAGAAATGAAATCATGTTGGGGATGAGATTGATTGTTGCAAACTTCTTCTACCCATAGATCGATAGGATCATAAAATTTATGCAAGTTTAAATTTGATGAAATAAAAGAATACGATACATGATTCATCCCCCCTAGGCCATCATTTCTTCCCTCCTCTTTTCGGTTAGCACACTCAATCATACTCATATCATGATCAATGGTGAAGCAAAATAGAGACAAATTAGAAATCAGTAAACCAGAAATTGAGATTAAACCCATTTGTTGCTTATAAAATGAGAAAATATGGAATTGGTCTTTATAGAGCTTTTCATTCACCCAATCAAAGAAATTAGCAAAATTTAAAGCATTATGCACCAAGGATGAAAGGAGATAAAATGTTTTACCTTTGACCATTTGGAACTTTCGAGACTCTGTGCAGCATGATACCATAGAGGACTTCAATAGATGGGATGGGAGGGTGGATTGACAAATTAAAACTTGATTTGTATCACTTACAGGTGTTAACACCAATCTGGCATGTGATATGGGACATTTGCTAGAGAAATTGGCAAGATTGAAACTAACATCCCAAGAACTAGACTCACTATGATTAATCTCCTCAACCCAATCACTTTGATCAAAAGTATGACGGGAAATAGTAGCAACATTACAAGCATCATTCCTTGGAGGCTCTTGATGATTATTTGGACACAGATTCCAGTTCGACAGATGTGACAAAGAAGGCTCTAGGGAAGGCTCGCTTACTAGTATATCTTCATCTTTTGCTAGTACCTAAATCCCAGATCTAGTATTTGCCTCATAGGTCATGTTTGTCCCAACCTGGATCAAATTTCATATCTCCTAAACCTTGATCCAGAGCCTTGGTTCATCTAGTGACATTATCCATAGATCTAGGGTTTCCATCACCTTACACCTTACGTACCTCAAGTCCATTTGATTTGATTTGGTGTCTAGGTCTAATCTCTCCTGTCGGGAGTAGATTTGGGGTTCCCCCATTGTTGTCTTGGGCTAAGACAACATCAAGTGAAGACTGCCTCGATTGGCGTGACAACCATCCATTTGGGAGTCGAGGCAATCTTGGTTCCACCTCCTTAGTTGCTTGTCCCTCTATTGTCCATATTGGATCCATCTTATATAGGTAGCTACAAGGTTGGTGATAACACATATCAACATGGGAACACATATATCTCATATATATGTAAGGACAAATTACGACCCAACAACCTGCTAGACCAAGACCTTTTACGTTTTTTTGGTCAATCTCAAGGGATTACATTTGAAAACCTGTGTCTAGGATCTTCTTCGTTCAGATAAACTTCGGGACACATTACGTCCGATTAATCTGTGTACCACGCCAGGGCTCAGTATTTACACTCAGAAAACCCACGGGGTGTATTACATTTGAATAACCTGCGTACCATGCCAGGGCACAGTATTTACACTCGGATAACCCATCACAGGACTAATTACATCTGAGCAACCTGCTACACTAGCATTTTTCTTGCTCGGGCAACCTGTCGCATTTCCCATGTGAGATAATATGCTTTGTAACATATCAGGACTGATTACATCCAAGTATAACGTGCGAGCTTCGCCAGGATGTTACATCCAAGGATAACCTGTAGGACTGATTACGTCTGAGCAACCTACAAACTTAGCCAAGATGTTACTCTTAGACAACCTGTCTTTCTAGCTATGCTAGAACACATCACTCCCTCTTTCGAGGGATCTCGATCTGGATCACACCAAGTCTTTTTTTGAAGTACTCGAACTTCACTCTCGCAAGAGGCTTGGTCAACACATCGACTATCTGCTCCTCTGTTGCCACGTATTGGAGCTTCACTGCTCCTCTCTGCACCATATCCTTGATATAGTGGAACTTGATCTCGATGTGCTTCGACTTGTCATGGAACATTGGGTTTTCTGTTAGCTTCACGCAACTTTGATTGTCGCAGAAGATGCAAGTCACATCCAACTAGAGATCAAATAAATCAGATAGTAGCTTTCGTAGCCACACTGCCTCACAACTAGCTGAGCAAGTGACAACATACTCTTCCTTGGCTGTACTTAGCGCCACACATGATTGCTTCCTGCTGAACCAGGAGATCATGCCAAATCCCAAACTGAAGCAACAACCTGAGGTGCTTTTCCTGTCAGTGGCACTACCTGCCCAGTTTGAATCAACATAACCGTGTAGGTTAATCTTCTAATTCGCATCATATTTGAGCCCATAATCTACTGTACCTTTTAGGTACCTCAGAAGATGCTTTACCGCTATTAGGTGAACCTGTCTCGGATCTGCCAGAAACCGGCTCAGGGTGTTCATTGTAAAGCATATGTCTGGTCTCGTATTTGTCAGATACATCAATGAGCCAATCATCTGACGATACATCGTGGTATCGACCTTCTTGGATGAAGCATCACTCAGAAGCTTCAAGTTAGATGCCATAGTTGTGGCCATAGCCTTGCAATCCAACATTTTGAATCACTTTAGAATCTCCACTTCATACTTCCCTTGCCCAAGGAAGATTCCATCTGCACTTTGCCATACCTCCACACCTAAGACGTAGTGCATCATACCTAGGTCTTTCATCTCGAAATCGATAGCAAGTCTCCTCCTAGCATCTATAACGAGTTCCTCATCGCCTGTTAGAAACAAGTCATCGACATATAGCAGGAGTATCGCTGGTCTTCCATCTTCCACCTTGAAGTAGAAGTTGGAATTTGCATTACTCTTAGTAAAGCCCAAGCTCACCAGGAAGCTATCCATCCTACCATACCATGTCCTTGGTGCTTGTTTCAATTCATACAAGGCCTTCTTCAATTTGCACACATGGGTTTTCCTATCATGTGTCTCAAATCCCAATGGCTGTTCCACGTACACTTCCTCCTCAACTACAGCGTTCAAGAAAGCTGTCTTGACATCCATTTGGTGTACTTTCCATTTCATAACTGTTGCAAAGCAAGTATGGTCTTTATGGAAGTGTACCTCACCATGGGTGCAAATGTCTCTTCATAGTCTATGCCTTCTTTCTATGAGAAGCCTCATACTATGAACCTTGCCTTGTGTTTCTCGATGCTGCTATTTGCAGCATGCTTGATCTCGTAGATCCACTTTGAAGTCATGATAGACGTCTTCTCCGCTCTCAAAACAACCTCACAGACATCATTCTTCATGATCGATTGATATACCTCGATCATCGCATCCTTCCATTCTTTCTTTTCTGTAGCCTCTTCATAGGTGGAAGGTTCTTTGTCAATGATGTCACACAACAGGGCCACATAGCTATTGTAGGGCTTTGCTCTCTTTCTCTCTCTATGTATTCCCTCTGGAGTGCCATACCTTTCAGCTTCTTGTAAGAGCTCTCGTGCCCATGTTGGTTTCCTCTTGTGGGAGTCCTTCTCAAGGAATGTCTCTACCGGCTCTTGTGGTTCTGTCATGTCGTGATCTTCAGGGTCTTCTGGAATTGCTTCTCCAATATCCATGTCTTGGACTCCCATCTCTTCAGGTTCCTCGACTTCCTGGATAGGAGTCCTCCTAGATCTGAAGTATGCCGAGTCTTCATCAAAGGTTACATCTCTACTGATGTTGATCTTCTTGAATCCTAGGAAGTATATTTGGTAGGCCTTTGATGTATCACTGTATCCTACGAATACACCCTTCCTCCCAAAAGGATCAAGCCTGGTCCTTTTCTCCTTTGGGACATGTATGTACACCGGGCAACCAAGTATTCTGAGATGGCTGACTTCAGGTTTCACTCTTGAGAAAGCCTCTTTAGGAGTCTTGTTTTCAAGTACTCGATGAGGAGTACGGTTCTGTACATACACAGTTGTTCTTGCTGCCTTCACCCAAAGGTGCATAGGAAGATCTTGGTCAAGCAACATTGCTTTCGCTACTTCCATTATGGTCCGGTTCTTTTGTTCCGCAACCCCATTCTGCTGAGGATAGTATGGAGTGCTCAACTCCCACTTAATCCCAGATTCTCTGCAAAGTTCCTTGAATTCTTCCGAAGTGAACTCGCCGCCATTATCTGACCATAGAATCTTAATCTTCCTATCTGTCTGGTTTTCGACCAAGGCTTTATATTCCTTGAACTTGCTGAAAACTTCACTTTTCTCTTTCAAGAAATATATCCAAGTCTTACATGAGAAATCATCTATAAATGAAACATAGTACACATACCTGCTTAATGAGCTAGAAGACATGGGTCCACATATATCCGAGTGTACTATCTCCAATATTCCTTTAGCCTTGCTCTCACTGCTGGGAAATGTCTTCTTTGCATTCTTTCCTTTTGCACATCCTTTGCAAATGCCTTCATGCTTTGCCTAGATCTCTGGCAATCCTGACACTGCTTTACTTGCCATTGATAATGCTCTGTAGTGCACATGTGCAAGCCTTTTGTGCCACAGTTCATTTGGTTCAATCGACTCATGAACCAATGCTTGTTCAGGCTGTCACACAAGCCTCCGTCTTCTTCTCCAATCACTGTTGCATCCTCTATTGTCTTTCCTCTGGGCCACATCAGAACTTGACTATCGACAAATGCAACCCTAATTCCCTTTGCAGCTAATGCAGATACGGAGAGAAGATTCTTCTTCAATCCTAAAACATATAGCACATCCTTCATCTTTAAGGATTTCCCGGAGTCAAGCTTGTATGAAGCTTCACCACTCCCTTTTACGGGGTATTGATAATCATCCCCAAGTTTCAGCTTGTGAGGTGACCCATGTTCAGACATATTGACGAATGATTCCTTGTATCCCATCATGTGTTTCGAAGCTCCACTATCCATGAGCTAATCATTGCTTCCGTGTGTGATAGTGCAGTAATTGTTGAAATTAGCACATACTCTTCATCCGAAACATTCTTCTCTCATTTGAATATTTTGTTTGTTGTTTCATCATCTTCGGCAATATGAGCATGGTGTCTCTTTTTCTGGATGGGACAATCTCTTGCCAAGTGTCCCTTTTCATCACAAGTATAACATCAGACATTTGAAAGATCTCTTTTGGTCTTCTTCGGTTTCTTGCCCTTCTTCTTATTGTGGTAAAAGTTCTCCTTCTTCTCCTTCTTCTGGAAGTTCTTCCTGGTGTAAACTGCGAGAGCTTGATCGTTAGTTGCTCCCATCTTTTCTTCTCTAGTCACAAGTCTAGCTTCTTCTTGTGCACATTCTTCTCGAAGTCTGTTGAAGGAGATCAACTNATCTATGGATCCCACACAGAAATTTGCCTCCAAAGCCTTTTATTAACAATACTCAGAAAATATTACAATGTATGCAAGCAGAGGTTCAACCTTCCGATCCCGAACAATGGAGAGGTGACCTGTTTAAATAGGAAAAGAGAGACCCAGGGGGGCCTCATCAATACTGAAGATGAAGTCAGAGTTCAACTGAACTTGAATAGAGGAGGTGATTGACACCTCTCTCACCAAACTCCCTCAACGAATCACAAATTTCCAGCACACACCAACCAATGAATAAGACTGAAGAAGATGCCATTCATTACCCATGCGTGAGTGTACGGCTCCTCCACGCGTGAGATAGTCTCACCAAGAAAAGCAAACGCTTGTATCAAAGCTTTGACTTACGATAACATTAGCAAACGAATTAAAGCTTAGATGAAGCGGGTGAAGATGGGTCCACTCTCTTCCATGATCTAGGGAGACCATTTAGGGTAGTCATTACAATTTCTCCTTCTTCGACATTCTCTTCAACTGCTTCAAGTTGTTCTTTGATTTGAGCAACCCTTGTGAAGTAAGACTGTATAGTCTCGTAGTTCTGTATCTTCACATTCTTCAGCTAGTTCCTCAAAGTAATCTTTTGATTGATGTTCTTCCCTTCGAACCTAAGTTGCACGAAATAGGGAAAGAGGGACGAGTTTCCAAAACGGGGACACATTGGAAATGTGACCCCCCAAAATTTTGGAAACTGGGAAACGTGACTCCCCAAAATTTTGGAAATGAGGAAACGCGATCTATATATATATATATATATATATATATATATATATATGAGAGAAAAGACATTTAAAAAAATGAATGTGAAACATAAATCATAAATCATACATGTTGGCGAATCATTGCTTATATTGAGATCCTATTCATCAATAACACTCTATGCCTCCCTCCTCTAGCCTCTAGCCCTTGCTTCTAACTCAAATCTCAAAGTTGATTCTTCAAGGACATTAGTAAACAACTCAACACCCTACAATTTTGATGAAACTTCCTAATCCAATCGTTAAAGTAAGGTAGAAAAAGCTTCCCATGCTTAATAAGTGATTTTGCTTAAGTGAAGAGAACATTTATATTAAGGTCATGACAAAGGAGTTCAATGATCAACACCACCAACATTAGGGTACATACAGGGGTTGATGTGTTTGATTAAATGTTAATTGCATACCCTCATACATGATAGAAACTAATGGAAACTTTGTAATCCTGAAATTCTGGAAACTCTCAAGTCTGCTGAATTTTGAATGGGATCTAAAATTCTATTTTTTGCATATGAAGTCCGATAAAGTTGGAACCACTCTCAAACAACCTGAAACAATTCATGGTAATGCTAAAAATTTAAGTAAAAGAATAAAAAATGAAAGATAAGGAGAATGTCACTTTTACTTTAAGAATTTAATATTACCATTTAATACTACCATTTACTACTGAATAAGGTGATATTTTTAATCAACCAAGCAAATTTTTCTTGGAAACACGACTTTTTGGACCACATCTGTATTGGAAATGCGTTTCCATACAAAAGAAACACGTTTCCTTTTAAGGAAACACACTCATCCGTACGGAAACGTGTTTCCATGCCGTATGGTACGCGTTTCCGCATTCTAGCAGGAAACGACCTGGGACGTGGGGGGTGTGGTGTTTCCTGTAACTCTAGCTTCGAACATCTTTGTCAAAGCATCATATAATTCCTTCGATGTCTTGAATGCAGACACATGGGGGATGAGGTGATCCTTGATAGAATCTACAATGATTCTCTTAGCCTTAGCCATGCTTCTCTTATGAGCAGCTTTAGCCTTATCTCCCCCTGGTTTTGGAACATCTCCAGAAATAAACTGATCCAAGTCATTTTCTTCAAGGATCAGGGAGATCTTGTACTTCCATGCTCGGAAGTTATTAGCCCCTCCAAGCTTGTCCTCAAGCTGAGTATGGTGAGTCATCTTTTCAAAATGAGAACCTCAAATGGAAATAGTAAAGATTTGGATCTTACCGATTTGAGGTGTCCGACCAGGTTCCAGAGCAGGCTGACCTAGAGTTTGTCAAAGAAACCCTAATTTTTCGAACTTGGATTTTGGAAATGCTGCTTGGACAGAAAGATGCGCCTCCTTGAGGCGAGTTTCTCAGCTAGGTCACTTTCTGAAAACTGAGGTGGGAAGCCTTCGATACTTGATGCCCTAGTTCCTCCCGACACCAGCGACAGTGTCAAAAATGAAACTTCTTTGATTTAGAAACTGTCTCCACCAAAAGATGCTCCCTAATGAGGCAAGTTAGCCTAGCCCTCTTTGCTTGATGATCTGTGGAGAGAACACCTTCAACTAGGAAGCCCTAGTTCCCACAGCTGCATAGTGTCTTCTTTTAGAGAGGCTCTGATACCATGTTAGTTTTCTTAAGATCTGATTAGATTATCTAGGATCTTTATCTGAAAGAATAACAAGTACAACAAGATGCATAATATATAAAAGATACACAAGACAAAGAATTTCATCGGGAAAACCATAAAGGAGAAAATCCCGCAAACTTCCTTAGAATAGTAAGATGATCAAAAGTAGTAATGAGAAGTATTCAACAACTATCTATCTCTCCTCCTCTAGCTGTCTCTTTCTCTCATGCGAACTTGAGAGTGTGAGGTGTGTATAAATGAGGTAGAGCGCCTCCCTATTTATACCCCTTCAAGTCACTGACCAAACATAAGTCTCGAGCCTACATGTCATCTCACATGGGGCCCGCTTCTCCTATAGAGACTACAAGTACATATTACATGATGTTACACTGGGGACTACTGCCCCGACTTACAACGAAGGTTGTACCTCAAGGTCTAGACACAATTTAGACATCCTGTAAAGGGGTAACACACATCCCCAATGGGGCTACAACAGCGTACAATGATAATATACACTAGAATATCTTCCGAAGTTAAAAATACATCAACAAGAAGCACAGGTACATCTTACTATTATTATTATTATTATTATTATTTGTCACC